>SDVV010027348.1:0-12122 GCA_016164225.1 Gammarus roeselii | reverse complement strand
TATATACACACTCTGGCAATTTGATTGAAAGTTTGATAACGGATTACATTACAGACTTTTTAGAATCGAACAAATTGATTGGCGACTCCCAACATGGCTATCGACACAATCGTTCTTGTCTAACGAACCTGCTGCTTTTTTCGAGAATAGAATTAAAATTGACGACGCAAAATCTCCAATCGACATCATTTACCTTGGATTGCAAAAGGCATTCTATAAAGTCCCCCGCAACGCTAAGTTAGTAAATTGCACAGCATCGGTATTCGAGGCGAGCTTAATAGCTGGATTAAATGTTGGCTGTGGGACAGACGGCAGCGAGTTGTACTAAACGCTGGTAATGTTACCAGCGGCTTGTCTCAAGGATCCGTGTTAGGTCCAGTTCTGTTCATAATATTCATAAATGATCTCGATAGAAACGTGCTTTCAAACGCATACTGTAAGGTCAATAAGGGAAAAAGTTTTGAATTAACATTTTAGATCTTTTCTGTTTTAGATGCAATATTATCATGAAGGAAATTTGACATACTCAACTTTTTTGGCCACAGTTGACATAGGCAACGTTAATTCGAAAATTTTAGAGAGATAGTTTCTAATACAGGATTCAATTAGGAATCGCGGATAGCCATTGTTCTGGAAGAAGCTTCTAAGAAATTTTAGTTCAATGTGGAGTAAGTTGTAATTTGAGGATACCTTAAAGACGCGGTGAAGTAAAGTTTTCAAAGCGTTAATTTTGTAGATTAACGGAGAGAAGCTAAAGAAACTTTTACCCAGGCCAGTGAAAGTGGGTTTGCGATAGGCTGACGTAAAAATTTAGTTTCCAAATTGTTCATTAAAATATTAGCTAGTAGTGGGGCTACTACTGCTCATGGCTAGGCCGTCAATCTGTTCGTACAGCGTGCCATCGAACATGAAGGAACTGTCTTATTTATAAATTTGAGTGTAGAATTTGCCAAGATTACTACATCGGCCACAACACAAAGACGACCCGATTTTGATAGTGTCAACATTTGGGTATTTCATTTAGAACTAAATTACCGCTAGGAAAATTAGATTTCAGTCCGATCCGTAATCCCTCTCTCGCTGCCGATCACCCGTTTGCAGTGAACAACTTCTGCATCGTAGACCATGGTAATAGTCACCATGGTAATAGTCATCTTAGACCATGGCAATAGTCATCTCAGACCCTGGTAATAGTCAAGCTGACCTCAACATTATAGAATCGCTGTACAGTCAAGACCAGAACCCCGATCTCAACACAGCAGCAACTGCAGTGCAGCTGATCGTTGTTCAATAGATATTCATATTTGCTATCTTCATTTTGTAATACCTTAGTCTCATTTGTGTTTGTATTCTTTACTATCATTATGGCCCTCTCCTAATTTGGATTCATGTTCTTTCCGGTTCACTGATGATGGGTCTGTTAATAGCCCGAAACGTTTGATTTATTTAGTGTTAGGTAGGAGTCTCATCCCCTAATAAAGGAAATGAAAATTATATATATGTATTTATTTATATATATATAATGTGATGTAGGTTATTTTATCGAGCGAACTACTGCTCCATCTACAAGGTGCTAGTTTTTCCTTGAACACTTGGGTATTTGTTTTGAACCCTCCGTGCAATTTCACTTGACTCTTAGCCTGCCTCGTAAAAGTCAAAGGTAATCATTTCAGCGGAGTACCTTGCGCGTTCGCTCAACGTGTCGGACACCAATCGCTGCAATGCATTTACTCGCGTAAGGGCACTCTAAAGAGTACACTTTTGGTTGCTGTCCACACACTTATCGACAAAACTAAATGGTTCAAAAGCCTTGTTTCTAGAGTTCTGAGACGACACAGTCCCGGCATATTTGCTAAATAGGCCTTGTACGTCCCAGGGAGCTTTGTGACCAGGTACTTTTTCATATCCTAACCCAACCTAACCTAGAAGACGTGACAGACTTTAGGTTCCTGCAATCTCAACCTGTTCTGCGGTGTTCCAGATGGCCGTACTTAAATGTCCTAGACAGCGCGGTTGGTCAACACACTCAATACCGATATCAGTAACTGACTGGTATGTATGTACGCTATTATTGACAAATCAGTTTGTGCTCAAAACGTATGCTTAGTTACTGGGATACTGCAAGTTATTTCGCTGTTATAGCCGGTCACTGCTTAGCTGCCACCTGATTTGATACCAGTCCGCGTTGTAATTCACCTAACCGGGCGAACTCGATAACGAGGTTCTCTACCCGTCCTGTTGTAACCCACACCACCGTGCCGTCTCTCCACTGACCACCGTTATCCATGCGGTGTATTTTCCTCAAGTGAAGCACTGCACCTCGACTCTCCTTCCTGTCAAGCGAGCTGGGGGAGCTTTGATGTTATCGCCTTGATTTCCCAGCGGTGCCCATGTCCCGGCGAGCGATGGGACCTCTTACGGAGGAGATTCCAACTAAACGACTCATCTCGGTCACTTCAGCGCTGCCCGCAGTTCTGAGTCACGAGGACCTCTTGAGAATCGGGGCACACATTTAAATCGTTATCGTCTATTTATACACGTGCAAAACAAACAATCAAGACGTTTATTTTCATTTATGGTAACTGTATCTATGTCTGCTAATGTTGACAGTCGATTGCCTGTTCCATAGTTGATGAGCGAAGTTGAACGGAGTTGGAAGCTGCCCTATGATGGTTGTTGACTACTGTTTTCAAGTGTGAGATGACAACTACATGACTTATATAATCAAACTAGGTTGCCTTCTGAGAGTGGGGCAATAATGTGTTTGTGTAGCTTGTGTATTTAAATATTATGAAGGAAAGGTTGTACTAGGAAACAGCATTTAACGTGATACTTGGAAAGCCCGGATTAACACCTCCAGAGAAATTCACCTACCCACGAGGTTGATTAGAGATTGTCGAATTCATTTCTCTTAACCCATACATTGCTGGACGTTGTTTTGCAACGAGGAGGTACCAATACCGGGCACGAGTTTTACAGTGCCAGTGCCAATACCGGGCACTACTTCAACCGTGGGTGTCAATGTCATCGAACATGCTGGTTATCTGGGTGTCAATGTTATCGAATATGCTGGTATTAATGCCGAAGACTTTCTGAGGCGAAAGCTAATTAGCATCGATTCTGCGTGAAGTTGTCGAATAGTGACTTGAATGTTTCGACTTTACCTCTGTTTACATCTTTCTTTGGTATTCTGTTACATTCCTCGACCACTCTGTGCCGGGAAAAGTTGCACGTTATGCCAATGAGAAACGCTTACCATTGATTTTATATCCACTATACTCTGTCACTCCGTTCGCATCTAGAGTAAAAAGGTTCGCTCGGTCGACGTTTTCCTTACCCTTTTAATCTCCTACACTTGATAAAATCCCCTCTGACTCGACGCTTCTCCAATGAACAAAGTCCGTCTGGCAGCTGTATTTTGAATCTTCTCTAAGATGTTGTGCGTGCCGGCTTTCTTTGACCTCAGCCTTTATGAAGATGCTGTGCGTGCCGGCTTTCTTTGATCTCAGCCTTTATGAAGAGGCTATGCGTGCCGGCTTCCTTTGACCTCGCCCTTCATGAAGAGGCTGTGCGTGCCGGCTTCCTTTGATCTCAGCCTTTATGAAGAGGCTGTGCGTGTCGGCTTTCTTTGACCTCAGCCTTTATGAAGATGCTGTGCGTGCCGGCTTTCTTTGACCTCAGGCTTTATAAAGATGCTGTCCGTGCCGGCTTTTTTTGACCTCAGTCTTTATGAAGATGCTGTGCGTGCCGGCTTTCTTTGACCTCAGCCTTTATGAAGATGCTGTGCGTGCCGGCTTTCTTTGACCTCGCCCTTCATGAAGAGGCTGTGCGTGCCGGCTTCCTTTGATCTCAGCCTTTATGAAGAGGTTGTGCGTGCCGGCTTTCTTTGACCTCAGCCTTTATGAAGATGCTGTGCGTGCCGGCTTCCTTTGACCTCAGCCTTTATGAAGATGCTGTGCGTGCCGGCTTTCTTTGATCTCAGTCTTTATGAAGAGGCTGTGCGTGCCGGCTTACTTTGATCTCAGCCTTTATGAAGAGGCTGTGCGTGCCGGCTTCCTTTGATCTCAGCCTTTATGAAGAGGCTGTGCATGCCGGCTTTTTTTGACCTCAGCCTTTATATGAAGATGCAGTGCGTGTCGGCTTTCTTTGACCTCTCCCTTTATGAAGAAGCTGTGCGTGCCGGCTTTCTTTGACCGCACCCTTTATGAAGAGGCTGTGCGTGCCGGCTTTCTTTGACCCCACCCTTTATGAAGAGGCTGTGCGTGCCGGCTTTCTTTGACCTCAGCCTTTATGAAGAGGCAGTGCGTGCTGGCTTTCTCTGACCTCAGTCTTCATATGAAGATGCTGTGCGTGCCGCCTTCCTTTGACCTCAGCCTTTATATAAAGATGCTGTGCGTGTCCGGCTCTCTTTGACTTTATTCGTCATGAAAATGATCTGCGAACAGGCTCTCTTTGACCTCACTCTTTATGTAAATGATCTGCGGACAGGCTCTCTTTGACCTCACTCTTTATGTAAATGGTCTGCGGACAGGCTCTCTTTGACCTCACTCTTTATGTAAATGGTCTGCGGACAGGCATTCTTTGACCTCTCCCACTCCTGCTGACAATGGCTTTACTTGACTAGGCATTGCCATCGTCTGTCATGCCTCCCGTCAGTTCCTACTCTGTCTCTTACTCACTCTTATTTCGACCTTTGCCAACGGATACATTATCTACACCCAACTACTACTTTCTCATCAACCTGCTGACTTTTTCTCCTGCTTGCTGACCTTTTTTTTGGCCCCGCATGGTATATCCATAACAACATCTTGCTTGCCCTCTTCCGTACCTCCTCTTGAACTCCCGTTTGCTAACGAGCGTATAGTTTGCTGGACACATTCACGACCGATACGATCTCTGCTAAACATCCAAGGATTACGAGATGTTTGCTGGGCCCCTTCACAACAGATACGATCTCTGCTAAACATCCAAGGATTCCGATATGTTTGCTGGGCCCCTTCACAACAGATACGATCTCTGCTAAACATCCAAGGATTCCGTGATGTTTGCTGGGCCCCTTCGCGACAGATACGGTCTTTTCTAAACATCCAAGGACTCCCTAATATTGTTGGGGGTCTTACGCGAGCAATACAATTCAGCAATTACCTCCGATTGCCTCTTCAGGTCAGGTTAGGGGCCGTTGGGTTACGTTACGTAACGTTTGATTCGTTGGCCTTGCGGGATCTTTCAATTGATGAAGATTGAGCGATGAAAAACTCAACCTAAGCCTAGTTTAGATTTGTTGAGTGATTTATGTTCAGGTGTATAACTGTATATGCATGATTGCCCAATGTTTCTAAATGATCACAAGGGTCGTAAGTTTGGTCCACTCGGGAAAGTGCTGGTCTTCCAAGTTAGACCTCCCAGCTGATATTGATTGAACGGTGAAAGCCAGTTGGGAGACTTGGAATAGGCCTATTTTATGTATGATCGGTTATTTATATTAAAAAATCCGAACAGTTGCGCTGCAATGTCAAAAATAACCCTCGCTTCCTAAATAGTCATAAGGGTCGAAAGTTGGTCCCCTTGGAGTATAACGAGTTATTATGGCCTAGAACAATAACCCCGGCCCTCACCGCCTTATGTCCTCATCCTGTTGCCCATTACCGACTTCTCCATTTTCTCAGAATGTATCCTCCATCAGTACCTCCATGTGACCCTCGTCCCCTTGCGTCATTCCGTGCCCGTATAGCGTGACCCAAATTATCACTCTGCTAGTGGCTTCTCATGCGAGCCAGTTTTGGCGCTATATGCGTATCAGAATTGGCAGTCCCCGTATTACCCGGAAGGATCTTATTTAAAGCTGGTCCTGACTACTGTGCTGGCGTGGAGGGCTAGGGGTTGGGTGCTTTAGGTGAAAGTATGGACGTTGAAGGTAAGAGTATGTGGATTCTTGATGTGTGAATGGGAGAAATAATTTGGAATATTTATTAATACACGAACGTCAAGTATTCTGTAAGAATGGAGCTGCACAATAAATCTAAGATCTTTAATGATAAGGGGATGGGGGCTCCAGTTACGAGTGTGAGCGCTCCAGAGAGCTGTACAATAAATCTAAGATCTCTAGTAATAAGGGTATGGACGCTCCAGTTACGAGTGTGAGCGCTCCTGAGAGCTGTACAATAAATCTAAGATCTCTAGTAATAAGGGTATAGGGGCTCTAAATACCAGTATTGGCGCTCCGGATACGAGCGTGGGCGCTGCAGTTACGAGTATGGGCGCTGCAGTTACGAGTATGGGCGCTTCAGATACGAGTATGGGCGCTTCCGATACGGGTATGGACGCTCCAGATACGAGTATGGGCGTTCCAGGTATGAGGATAGGCGCTTCAGCTACGAGTATGGGCGCTCCAGTTACGAGTATGAACGCTCCAGATATGAGTTTGGGCGCTCCAGATTCAAATATGGGCGCTCCAAATACAAGAATGAGGGCTCCAGTTTGGAGCATGGAAGCTCCATATACGAATTTGGGCGCTCTAAATACGAGTACGGGCGCTCCAGATGCGCGTACGGGCGCTCCAGATACGCGTACGGGCGCTCCAGTTACGAGTATAGGTCTTCCAGATAAGAGTGTGAGCCCTCTTGATAAGAGTATGGGCTCTCCAGATACGAGTATGAGGACTATATATACGAGTAGGAGGACCCCAGATACAATTATGAGAACTATAGATACGAGTAGGAGGACTCTAGATCGGAGTAAAGGCGTTCAAACGTGTTTTAAAACAATGTTTTAGGTGAAGAAAATGGTGTCTTTGGTCACTGCATAGTATTCGTATCATCATTATACCGAATGACTGGATCTCATTAAAACAGTCTTGTGTGAATACTGAACTTTTCGACAACCCCATGTGGGCTTTTTATCAGTCAACACTGGAACCAAACAGTGCGATATTTCCCTCATTACCCACACCACTGCCATCTAATATTGTTGGGTTTCTCCTATATTCGTGCCCTCGGCGAGCGCCCTTTGCTGCGCTGATGAGCGGTCATAATTCATCAGCGTCTAAGCACCTCCGAGTGCTGCCGTCCGTCTGCCTGGCCTTTAACGTGTCCTTTGCAGGGAGGCTTGAGTCGTTGGGGGCCCCTCTCAGGCTACGCTCATTACTGCATGGTGGACGCCTGACCTGCGCTGCTAGGCCGTCTGACCTGCGCTGCTAGGCCGCTTGACCTGCGCTGCTAGACCGCCTGACCTGCGCTGCTAGGCCGCTTGACCTGCGCTGCTAGGCCACTTGACCTGCGCTGCTAGGCCACTTGACCTGCGCTGCTAGGCCGCCTGACCTGCGCTGCAAGTCCGTACGATATACGCTGCAAAGCCGCCTGACCTGCACTGCAAGTCCGCCGAACCTGCGCTGCGAGACCGTCGGACCTGCGCTGCGAGACCGTCTGACTTACGCTGCATGTCCGCCTGCCTTGCCCTGCGCTGCGGGTGCGCCTGCCCTGCGCTGCAAGTGCGCCTGTCCTGCGCTGCAGGTGTGCCTGCCCTGCGCTGCGGGTGTGCCTGTCCTGCGCTGCAGGTGTGCCTGTCCTGCGCTGCAGATGTGCCTGCCCTGCGCTGCAAGTGTGCCTGCCCTGCGCTGCAGGTGTGCCTGTCCTGCGCTGCAGGTGTGCCTGCCCTGCGCTGCAGGTGTGCCTGTCCTGCGCTGCAGATGTGCCTGCCCTGCGCTGCAAGTGTGCCTGCCCTGCGCTGCAGGTGTGCCTGCCCTGCGCTGCAGGTGTGCCTGCCCTGCGCTGCAGGTGTGCCTGCCCTGCGCTGAAAGTGCGCCTGACCTGCGTTGTAAGTTCGCCTGTGACGCTGGACCGTCAAATGTTAACAGGCTGCTGGGATGTGTTTATGGGACACAGCGTTGGCTGCTGTCCGTGTGTTGTCCGTTTCTAAACCACCAGGTGGTGTCCCGTTCCCATACTTGGTCAAATATTCTAGTAAACCTCTTCCCTTTGAAGTGCATTTGCGTTTCTGAACGGACAACAAAAAATGCATTCAATCGCTGAGAAATCTCCGTGGATTTTCCCGCCGAAGCCCCTAGCAAATAAACGGAATGCGTAGATGTTTTTGAGGTGTCGGAGCACTCTCCATCAGCTCCGCTGTGTGTTCCCTATGCACATACAACAGTATGCGCGAGTTCGCGCACGTTGCAGCATCCCGAACCCTTTATAATTAATGTAATTTTTGCCGCGATGATTGGTAGCTTTCTTTGTTGCCGACTCACAATCTCATGTATTTAACCTTTAGTAATCATCAGTTCTTCGAAAATACTTCCATATGTGCCAGCGCCTACCTTCCCTTGTACCGCTTTTCACTTTTTGGCCAGCTACCCAGTCAAAAGCCCGCATTTGTGTCAGCGCCTACCTTCCCTTGTACCGCCTTTCACTCTTTGGCCAGCTACCCAGTCAAAAGCCCGCATTTGTGTGTCAGCGCCTACCTTCCCTTGTAGCGATTTTCACTCTTTGGCCAGTTACCCAGTCAAAAGCCCGCATTTGTGTGTCAGCGCCTACCTTCCCTTGTAGCGATTTTCACTCTTTGGCCAGTTACCCAGTCAAAAGCCCGCATTTGTGTGTCAGCGCCTACCTTCCCTTGTAGCGATTTTCACTCTTTGGCCAGTTACCCAGTCAAAAGCCCGCATTTGTGTGTCAGCGCCTACCTTCCCTTGTAGCGATTTTCACTCTTTGGCCAGTTACCCAGTCAAAAGCCCGCATTTGTGTGTCAGCGCCTACCTTCCCTTGTAGCGATTTTCACTCTTTGGCCAGTTACCCAGTCAAAAGCCCGCATTTGTGTGTCAGCGCCTACCTTCCCTTGTAGCGATTTTCACTCTTTGGCCAGTTACCCAGTCAAAAGCCCGCATTTGTGTGTCAGCGCCTACCTTCCCTTGTAGCGATTTTCACTCTTTGGCCAGTTACCCAGTCAAAAGCCCGCATTTGTGTGTCAGCGCCTACCTTCCCTTGTAGCGATTTTCACTCTTTGGCCAGTTACCGAGTTAATAGCCCCTGTTTGGAAAGAGCCTTTCTAAACCTCACCAAAAATCACAGCTGCTGGGATATCAGCTTACGTGCTGTTGTATTTGGCTGGGCCGGTTTGTTTTTCCTTTGTTGGTCAATGAAGCAATGGGGCGTACATCCGTTGTTATAGTCTAGTGAAGGAATAGAGCACCCAGGTACTATCGGTTACAAAAATCTACCTTGTTTTCAACTTTGCGTTTTATTAAAACTTGATTTAAATCAAATTGTATGTAGTAAGGCAAGTTTTTATGGCTGTGTGCTAACAGCCAAGCGTCTGGAGGAAATGCAAATGTGTTAATTGATGCTATAAAACATGCAATGCCGGCGCAGTGATGTAAACAAGACGCGAAATTAAAAATAGTTTTCTATCTTTGTAACCAATAGTTCATTGCATGCAAAAATACAACAGGTTGATGGACTTCGAGGTTTGGACTTTAGTATGATAGCAGATGGTCGACCTGCTGTGTGCATCCTACCCAGCTATACTAGCAGGTGGTCGACCTGCAGTTTGCATCCTACCCCAGCTATACTGGCAGGTGGTCGACCTGCAGTGTGCATCCTACCCCAGCTATACTGGCAGGTGGTTGACCTGCAGTTTGCATCCTACCCCAGCTATACTGGCAGGTGGTCGACCTGCAGTGTGCATCCTACCCCAGCTATACTAGCAGGTGGTTGACCTGCAGTGTGTATCCTACCCCAGCTATACTGCAGGTGGTCGACCTGCAGTGTTCATCCTACCCCAGCTATACTGCAGGTGGTCGACCTGCAGTGTTCATCCTACCCTAGCTATATTAGCAGGTGGTCGACCTGCAGTTTTCATCCTACCCTAGCTATATTAGCAGGTGGTCGACCTGCAGTTTTCATCCTACCCTAGCTATATTAGCAGGTGGTCGACCTGCAGTTTTCATCCTACCCTAGCTATATTAGCAGGTGGTCGACCTGCAGTTTTCATCCTACCCTAGCTATATTAGCAGGTGATCGACCTGCTGTGTGCATCCTACCCCAGCTATACCAGCAGGTGGTCAACCTGCAGTGTGCATCCTACCCCACCTATAATAGCAGGCGGTTGACCTGCAGTGTGCACCCTACCCCAGCTATATTAGCAGGTGGTAGGCCTGCACGGTGCCCCCTACCCAGCTATAATAGCAGGTGGTAGGCCTGCAGTATGTATCCTACCCCAGCTATAATAGCAGGTGGTAGGCCTGCACGGTGCCCCCTACCCAGCTATAATAGCAGGTGGTAGCCTTGCAGGGTGCCCCCTACCCAGCTATAATAGCAGGTGGTAGGCCTGCTGGGTGCCCCCTACCCAGCTATAATAGCAGGTGGTAGGCCTGCAGTATGCATCCTACCCCAGCTATAATAGCAGGTGGTAGGCCTGCACGGTGCCCCCTACCCAGCTAAAATAGCAGATGGTAGGCCTGCAGTGTGCATCCTACCCCAGGTATTATGATAGCAGGTGGCAGGCCTACATGTTGCCCTCTACCCCAGCAAAAATAGCAGGAGGTAGACGTGCAGAGTGCCACCTAACCGTTCCCTCGCTATCCTGCTGCACCTCGCAAGCTGTGAAGCACAACAACTGACCTAAGTTTGTTAGCACGTTAGAAATAATGATCGAGAATAAATGCAGTAAGATAAACTAGTAACCGAAACTAAACATTCAATGACATCCTACTTCCGCGAAACATGAAGCTATTTTAAGAGTAGCGATTTGATGTGCCATCTCGGTACTGAGGGTAAGTAGAGGGCGGGGAGGGGAAGGATGTCGAAGAAGGACGCACCATCTCGGTACTGAGGGCAAGTAGAGGGCGTGGGAAGGATAGGATGCTGAAGAATGACGCACTATCTCGGTACCGAGGGCAAGTAGAGGGCGTGAGGAGGAAAGGATGTCCAAGAATGACGCACCAACTCGGTACTGAGGACAACGAGAGGGCGTGGGGAGGGAAGGATGTCCAAGAATGACGCACCATCTCGGTACTGAGGGCAACGAGAGGGAAGGATGTGCATGAATGACGCACCATCTCGGTACTGAGGGGGCGGGGAGGGAAGGATGTCCACGAATGACGCACCATCTCGGTACTGAGGGCAACGAAAGGGGGCGGGGAGGGAAGATGTCCAAGAATGACGTACCATCTCGGTACTGAGGGCAAGTAGAGGGCGTGATGAGGGAAGGATGTCCAAGAATGACGCACCATCTCGGTACTGAGGGCAAGCAGAGGGCGTCGGAAGGTATAGATGTTCAAAAATAACGCATGCCGGTACAATTAGTTTCCAATGCCTTGTTGAAAGATATTCAGAGAAATTTTAGTTTTGGGCGTATTTCTTGCGAGTGGAGGGCCTAGAATACAGGTCATGGTAGGGGGAGGGAATAAGGAATCATTTAAATAGGGAGTTGGGGGGAAGCGAGTGTAGGGCAGTGTGATATTGGTCGTTTAAAAGGCGCTAATCGATAAGGGCTATACCCACTACTCCCTTCGTTCCTCCCTTCCCGTTACTTTCTTTTCTTTTCAGGTGATGAACCAAATGCGAGGTCTAGTTCAGAAAGAGCGCTATGCTGAGCCTCTATGAAACCAGTTAAATCACGAGACCGGAATGAGCCTTTGAATTTACGTCATGTCATGTTACAAAGTGTTCAGTTTTGTAGATAAGTCCGCGTAGCCGCGTCGGTATACACGCGCTGGTATACACGCGCGGTATTCCCTCTCACTTTGCTCACTGTCAGTTCTCTAACTTTGCCCACTGTCAGTTCTCTAACTTTGCTCACTGTCAGTTCTCTAACTTTGCTCACTGTCAGTTCTCTAACTTTGTTCCCTGTCAGTTCTCTAACTTTGCTCACTGTCAGTTCTCTAACTTTGCTCACTGTCAGTTCTCTCACTTTGCTCACTGTCAGTTCTCTAATTTTGCTCACTGTCAGTTCTCTAACTTTGCTCACTGTCAGTTCTCTAACTTTGCTCACTGTCAGTTCTCTAACTTTGCTCACTGTCAGTTCTCTAACTTTGCTCACTGTCAGTTCTCTCACTTTGCTCACTGTCAGTTCTCTAACTTTGCTCACTGTCAGTTCTCTAGTTTTGCTCACTGTCAGTTCTCTAACCT
>SDVV010027347.1:0-12122 GCA_016164225.1 Gammarus roeselii | reverse complement strand
AGAAGAGACATGAATGTGGAGGTGGCGAGAGAGCGTGCAATGAACAGGCGTGAGTGGAGAATGGTTGTGAATGGTTGATTTTGACGCTGCTCTGATGTGCTTTCCCGCCCTTGGCATCCCGCTGTCGGGATGGTCGTGGGTGGGGGGGGCCCGGTCATTATGACGCGGCGGGGGTAAACCAGTGAAAACTGTCGGGCCCTGCTGCTGACGACGGTTCCTCGGTACATTCGGGACCCAGAGTGTAAGTTGAGGGGCTACCGGCCGGACCCTTTAGCACAAAAGGGCTAAGTTTTGTGAGTGTGAGCGTGTGAGGGTGTGAGGTGCGCCTTGCCGTCGGCCACCCCCCTTTCTGGGGGATGCGGCCTAGTGTCTGTATATATCTGTATGTGTAATTTTATAACTGGCTGAGTGCCAAACAAGATGCGATAAAAGGTCCAGGACTTTATCTCTTCCCACATGGGCAAAATTGTAATGGAGAGATAATGCAAGATCAACAGCAATTTTGAATGGGACAATAATAATTGGAGTAAGATTATGGTAAGCCAGAATATCATGAGATATGAACAATTTTGTTGAATATCGAATAAATGGTTGAGTTCCTCAGCCCAAAGGTTAGTTGGTACTCCATTATTGATATTGCAAATCAGCAAACTTAGAATTGGGTCTTCAGACTGGACATGATGGATGGTGTCATCATCACATAGTAATGAGATACCTGAAATGGTATTGGTTTGGCCCTTAATTTAAAATCGAACATCATCACCACTAAGGGTCATAGCTAGCTGATGTGACTTTATGGGAGCTTCCTCCACATGGACCATGCAAATAGATGGTTTCAGCTGTGAAAACAAATCTACTGGCGAAATTCTGGAAATAACTTAATCTTTATGCTTACAGAAATTTTGATAGAGGTCAATATTGATTTCATGTTCAGAAAGAAAATCCAAACCCAAGAGAAAAGAGTGCGGCATGATGGCGTCTGACACTATGACAAATTTGAACGCACAGGGCATTTTATAAGGACCAATGTCAAATGTTAATAGACAACCTGCTCAATCGGAGTTTTCTCACCGGAAAACCCAACCACATCACAAAGCCGCTCGCGCAACACTATGGTTGGCTTTTCTTTAGAAATTACTTCAAGTGCACTGTGTGAAATCAAAGTCAATTCTGCCCTAGTATCAAGAACTGCACAAAACTTAAATGAACCAACAGTTACATACACCTGAGGTTGTATACCAATATCATGGGCACATATTCTAGAATTGGTCTCAATTAACAACAGTTGTTTAGTAAATGACTCGCCTTCCTCATCATCATCACTGTAGGGATCGCCGCTTGCCCGGGATTTGGTTAATGGAGAATGCTTGATTGAGGCAATGGTATTAATTGGACATGATACTGGATCGGGAGGACAGTAATTACGAGCTTCAAGCAAGGGATTGAAATAATTCCACTTATACACTGAAGGTGAATACAGTGGGAATAATCTTCAAACTGGTATATAACAGGCTGAGTTGTCCAAAAGTGAACATGAATTTTGACTTTAAACAAATAGCTTGCTGCCATAAGAATTTCAAGGGATGGTAATTATCCTTTACAGCGCATCAATTTCAAGCTTTTACGAGAGTCACGGTTTAGATTCAAATTGTAGCGATCAGGATTTTTGATCAGTTCATCTACTAATTTCACTCTTAGTGCCAAATCATCAGAGATGCTGCTATCCAGCGTTCTACTCAGGGCACAACACAAACTGACAAACAAGGAGTCTCCTTCTCCTGCTGCTGCTGCTGCTGCATCAAGTGCTAAGCCACAGGGAATCTGAGGAACCGCATTGGTAAAGTCACATTCGGGTATCGGACATCCCAATCAAGACAAAGCATCCGCAGAGGAGTTCAAATTACCGGGGACATATCGAATTTCTAAGACATAATCAGAAAGTTCTTCTAATGTTCGGGCCAATCGTGAATAAACCAGACGCATATTTTGCAAGTGAACAAGTGGCTGGTGATCAGTATATAAAATAAACTCTACACCAAACAAGAAGGGTCTGAAAGTTTTGATTCCCCAGCGTAGGGCTGCTAATTCTCGCTCAAGGGTGGAGTAATTTAGTTGTGACTGAGAAAACGTCATTGAAGCAAAGCCAATAATGCGATGTGATTCACCTTGTTGTTGTGCAAGATAAGCCCCAGCTCTGTATCCAAAAAACATCTACCCACAATTCCAATTTAGGCGCATCATCACTATAATCAGGTTATGCCAACTCCAGATCGTGCATCATCTCCATTTTTAGTTAACCAAAAGCATCTTCCATTTCCACAGTCCAGGTCAGAACTTTGGTACGACGGCCTCCAGTGAGCATCGAAAGGGGCTTCTGAATTTCTGAACAGTTAGGGACAAATTTACGCTGAAAATTGATAAATCCGAGAAATTGCCTAAGCTCACCAACTGTATTTGGTTTGGGGTAGTCTGAAATTCTTTGTACATATTGAGGAGTTTTCCTAATGCCAGATTGGTTCACTAAATGACCCAGATACTACACCTCTGACCTGAACCATTTACATTGTGATGGTTTGATTTTGATATTGCAGGACCCTAAAGTATGAAGAACCTTAGAAACAAGGGAAAGATGGTCTTCAAATGAATTTCCCAAGGTCAGAATGTCATCTATATAAGCAATAACTTTGTTAGATGGAAATGTACTCAACACTGCTTGGATTTCCCGCTGGAAAGCAGATGGTGCATTCCGCAGCCCAAAACTAAATCTCTTAAACTGCCAATGGTTACGCTGTGTAGAGAGAGCAGTGTATTGTCTACTTTTTTCATCAATGGGAAGTTCGTAATACCCTCGAACTAGATCCAAACAGGTGAAAAATGTAGTGCCATGTAAGCCAAAAATGGAATCGGTTAAATTCGGAACGGGAAATTTATCTGGAACAGTTACTTTATTGAGTTGCCTGTAATCAATACACATGCGGATAGCACCGTCTTTCTTTCGGACTGGGACTACTGGAGACGACCATGGGGACTTACTTGGCTCAATTATATCTAAAGAGTTAAGCTCATGGCATTGCCTTTCAATTTCATCAGAAATAGGTTGAGGAAAACGTCGAGGTCTCTGAAAAATGGGAGTCTCACTAGATAATTTTATATGGTGCTGCACGACACTGGCATGGCCTATGTCTGAAACTCCTGAACTAAAAACAGCTGCTCATTGTAACAACACCGAATGCACTTCATTCTGCTGAGATACGGTCAGTTCAGGGAGCTCCACCTGCTCCTTCAGTCTCTCCTCTGTCCACATTGTAATATCATCGGTAGGCAGATCGTTGAGCTCCAAAATTGTTGATACTGAGCCCAAACGCTGATCTTTCTTAATGTTGGTTCCCTTTTCTGTGGCCACCATTAAAACCATATTTTGTCTCGTGGTAACTACTCCATTCAATTCCTTTACACGATCCAGCAAACCTCTTGCAAGACCATTGTCTGAGTACAAAAGCATGTGGTTTGGGCCACAGTTTACAGAGGAACAGACAATAGGTATGGATTCCACATTACCTCCCTTGATAGTGACATCTTCCACAGCATAACACCTCTGCTCACAGTACATGACGTTCATTAGGGCATCCTGCTTGGCTACTTAAATTTCCGTGTTGCCACCAGCATCATAATGTTTGATGAACATTCTACGACTAATACAAAGTTCCATCTTGTTTTTTTGTAAGAAATCGGCCCCCAACACTAACTCCACGTCTGGGCAAACATTCTCTGGATACACAGTTAGGTGCAAGGGTTCCATTTGGACTTCATGTATTATCATAGAAATAGTGACGCAGCCCTGTTCTTGCAGAGATCTAGTTCCAACCACGTTAAGCGTTCTTTTCCCCTCGACTACCTCCATCCTCAGCTTTCTACATAATATCTCTGATATCAACGAAGTTGCTGCTCCGGTGTCTATTATAGCTATCGCCGATGAATCTCCAATGTCCACAATCACATTCATTAGTTCCGTATCGTCTCCTATCAGAAATATCGGACGTCCAGGAACCCTTCCTTGCTCATGAGTATCGGTAGGCAATTCACTATACTCCGAAGAGACGTCACTACTGTTGTCGGTCTCTGGCGTGCCCTCTGAAGATCTGCCCACGGTCAGGACTGCTATCTCCTCTGGTGAAGTGAAGTTGCCCTCGCGTCCATCGATGCAGGTATCCCAGTCATTGCTGGCATCTTCACATCTGAAGTGTTCCATGTTGGCAGTATCAGAGCAATGCCTGCCGTACAACTCTACCTCAGAAGTTGAATCCTCTTTACGGATCACCTCCAGAGTGGGTGTGGAGACATTAGGTGAAAATTCAGAACTTCCGTTGAGGTCTAAATGCGGTGAGGCACTTGACTGGTGCCTTGGTGGTGCTTCGATCCCAGCAAGGCTTGCTAGTTTAACGGCTCATGCCATCCTTTCGGCACAGCTGCCTGGAGTGGGCCCTGTTGTCTTGTTTGCCCCTCACGTTGCTCTGCTGAAAATTTGGACTGCATTGGGCCATGCCTCTCAGTTTTTGGTACATGCAACCCCGTTCGCGAGTTGGATGCAACTCTCTCGACCCTGGAGTTGAACCGCACCGGTCCACGCTGCTGTACTTCGGAATTGTATTGGTAATTCGGATCAAATCTTGGGCACTGCTCCATGAAATGAGCCTTGCCGCAGATCAAGCATGACTTCGAAGCACGCCAACATTCTTGACTGTTGTGGCCTACCCCACTACAGTTGGTACAATTGGCTCGTTTTCTGTTAACAAAGGTCCTGGTGGTTGAAGGACTCCTATACTCAGACTGAACCCTCTGCCGGTGATCTTCATCTTCTTCCTGCTGCCGTTGCAGAGAGTGAGGATGGTTGTGATTCCATGTACGACTTTTTTGTTGGTATTGGTCCCGCTGAAAATCGTAGGGGCTCCGATTGATGGTTGACTGATCCTGGAGATAGCTCTGATGTTGGGTCTGCTGAAAGGGTTGATTGTTATGGCGTGTCTGTTGCTTGCTGGAAATCTGAGACGTAGTAAACATAACAGATTTGATACCTCTTTCATTTTGTATGGTCATGGCCAGACGAGTAATCTGTTTGAAGGAGAGGTGTCGATCTTTTGACTTTGTGGCTAATTGTGCTCTCTCCGCAACAAAGATCTTAGTTGCAATAGAGGAAGGAATGGTATCTAAAAAATGTTGCCGCAAGGTTTGTGCACAATCTCTCGGAGACTTGGGGTATGCCAGCTCAGCAAGTTCTACCAAGCGCAGCCCGTAGACATCAAACCCTTCTGGTTGTCTGGCAATGCCTCCTTTAACTGCTGTCTCGAATATGATCTGCCTCCTACTTTCTGATCTTTATAAAAGGTGAGAAGATGTTGTCTCATCTGACTGTACCTCAGTTTGCAGCCACCTTTGATTCTGTGTATGTCCATTAACGATCCCGACAGAAACTTGGAAAGCTCTTGCGTTTGATCATACTGGTCGCCATCAAACTTCTTTGAAAAATACTTCTCAAAAGTCACCAGAAACTCTTCAAGTGAAATCCGTCCATCCATTTCAAAAACAGGAAAAGTGACTACGTCACGATCACGGCCAGTTGGTGAATATTGTGTTGGCGATAGTGGCGTACCGAAGGCATGGGTGGATTGTCCCCGGCATCACTATCACCATCCAAATTTGTTGATTTGTCAGAAGTGAAATTGTCTTCCGTGTCAGATGAGGAAACACAGAGATCAACCACAGACTTGTTGGTGCTACTTGATGCTTCTGCAATCTTGGACTTGATACTCTTGGTTTTCTTGGTGGTCTTCTTTTTCAGCTTCTTCTTGCGTGGTGATGACCTACCACAATCTGCTCCAGACTTGTGGCTGTTTCCCGATGGTAATGCTGATTCAACACCAGCTCAGAATGTGCGTGCGGCGATCCTTAGCTGGGACCCTCAACCAATATTTGCTGGCTGCAATAAGGTTCAGGGTGTTGTACCAGTCCCTGTAGGTGACGCAGTCATAATCAGTGCTGGTCATCTTGAAATCTTCTGTAGAGCGATTGATGAGTTTTTGCAGATGCGTCGCTGCAGTTCCACTCCTGGCTATGACACAGTCAAGGCCACCTCCCACCCGGCGATGGAAAAGGGACCAGCGTATTTCGTCGATTCTTGGTAGGAGCTTTGCACTGATGTTGCAGCCAAACATCCCACCGACAAAAGCTGATCTCACCCGCGGGTGAGCAAACTGGCCAAGAAGAGACTGGATGGCAACAGCCGCCGGCAGATGCTCCACATCCGAGACGTGGTCGTCGGTGTGCAGGCAATCTCTTAATGACGACGCCACATTGCTGCTGGGACCACCAATTGCTGTCGCCGCCGCGTAGCAGCCGCCATCGTCACCAGCTCGGTGAGCTGCGGATTTCACTGATCCCCATGGTGAGGAAGCGCCAAGAAGGCGTAACCCTAAATTTACCAACCCATGCTCCGAAAATTTTGATGGAATTTCTGACATGTCAGTCATGATGACATTTGCCAGTTATAATTATATGAAAATGATGCAATATTTTGGAAATCGTGGTGAATTTAATATGAGGAGGAGAAAGAAAGAAAAAATCCCGTCAGAGATGCCAATGTAACCGTGGCGCATGCGGGTGGGACAACACGTGTCCACTTTAGAATTTAATTCACGGCCAAAATGAGTGGAAGCGCAATTAATGAGGATATGAAAGAATCCGTCTCTGAACCACCTATATTTAACAAAAAATATATATACTGACAGACTTTATAACAAACTTGAAAGCTAAATTTCGGAGCACAGGTATAGGATGAAGGGAGCTGTACGGGAATAAAAATAACAGAAAACAGATTATCAACCAGTTCACTGTCAGCTGAAGTGCTTCCTTTGGAGTTCCCGGGAGGAGTACTTAAATTTACGTTATCTAGAATTACTTGAATTGAATCTTGATTAATCTTATTTATCATGCCAGAACACCCCGAAGGCAAGCAAATAAAAGGAAAATGATAAAATAACTCATGATTGTAAATAGCTGAATATCTAGCAAAGCCTGATTCACCCATGTGAAAATAAAAGC
This sequence comes from Gammarus roeselii, assembly GCA_016164225.1. NCBI lineage: Eukaryota > Metazoa > Arthropoda > Malacostraca > Amphipoda > Gammaridae > Gammarus > Gammarus roeselii. Next base: position 5,027 of record SDVV010027347.1, on the reverse strand, counting down.
AAGCAAAAGGGGAAATTAAGTATCAAAATAGGTAAATAAGAGCCATTGAAAGGAAGACTTCATCCCAATGGCTTATCAATGAACGAAGCAAAACATACATGAGCCACAGCACTGAATCAAGTAAAAGCAGTAACAAAACAGCAAATTGATGAAGAATAAGCAAAAATTATATTTAACGCCTTAATGAATTATTCACTAATTGAGAAATTCTGCAAAGTAAATTCGCAACCAAATATATCAAAGCACAAAGAATATATAAAATAATAAGACAGAAACCAGAAACTCCAAACATGCTTGATCAAGCAAATCCTTAACCTAAACTGATGTAATACTTACAACCCAAATGCACACCAAGTCATATACAACTCACCCAGTGCAGTAGCCACAATATTCTCTTAGTCTGAAGAAAGCTTTAGTAGATTAGCAAGCACAAGCACTTTAGTAAATTAGCAAGCACAAGCACTTATTCTGACCACTTGGCATATGTTACAGTTGGCAAACAAATGTCTGCAAAGAACAGATGTAACTCATAAATAAAGGTGTCATGTGCACGCAAATACAGTTTACATACTTATATACAGGAATATATTTTTATTCACTCAAATGAGCATCAACCAGGGCAATCCATGCATAGGCAGAAGAATAGGTTGACCAGGGTAGCTGATAGCTTGGGATAACCAAAGCCACCCCCGGCAACATCGTCACAACAAAGTATTGTGCTTGGCGATTTCAATATCCCTGACATTCATTGTGAAACAGACATGTACACGCTATCGGCCCACGTCTGATTGATTTTGCTGACGATAATTTCATCACCCGAATGGTGAAGACACATTAAAGAGCCAGCAATATCCTTCATCTTCTATTTAATTCAAGCGACTCTCATGTCACGAACGTTGATGTGGGAGAACCACTCGGAAGAAGCAATCATAACTATCCGCTTCGAGGTCGAGCTCAGGGGGCTTAATGGGTGTTTACTAGTTTGAATGTGAAAGTGCTGGGTTTAAAGGTTGTTTGCTAGATTGAATAATGAAAAATTGAATTGGCTCATAAGAGCTTACGATTAAAAATGCGTGATGAATTGAATGCGATTATTTACATATACATTGAAGAACGAGGGCTTCGAAATTGCCCTGTTGACACATGATGTACAGATACAGATACTAGGCCGAAATCCCCCAGCAAGGTGGTTGGCCGACGGCAAGGCGCACCTCACACTCTCATACACTCACACTCGCACACCTTAGCCCTTTTGCGCAAAAGGGTCCGGCCGGGAACCGCGCAACACACCCTCCGGGTCATGAGTAAAGTTTGAGGTCAGTGTCGGCAGCAGGGCCCGACAGTGTGACTGGTTTACCCCTGCCGCGTCATGATGACCGCTCCCCCCCTCCCCGCCCACGACCATCCCGTCTCTCAACGATGTGCCTAGGGCGGGGACGCACATCAGGGCAGCGTCAAAACTCATCCGTTCACAATCATTCTCCGCTCACGCCGATCCAGTGCATGCTCTCTCGCTACCTCCACACTCAGGTCTCTCCTTCCTAACGCCTGCTTCACCCCATCTATCCACCCAAGCTTAGGTCTCCCTCTAGGCCTACGTCCACTCGCCTCTGCCTTCTACACCTTTTTCACCAACCTCCCCTCATCCATCCTCACCACGTGCCCGAACCATCTCAGTACACGCGAATCAACTCTGTCCTCTAATTTCTTCACCATCCCCGTCCTTATTCGAGCAACGTCGTCAGTGAACCTGTCTCTCAGCGACACTCTAGTCATGCACCTCAATCATTTCATCTCGAAAACATTCAACCTTCTTCTATCCTCTGCTTTCACCCCCCAAGTCTCAGCTCCGTACAGCACAGTTGAGACAACAACACCCTCATACAGCCTTCGCTTTGCTTCCATCCCCAACGTCCTGCGGCTCATTACGCTTTTCAGTGCACCCAACATATTACACCCCTCCTTCACTCGCGACTTCACCACAGTTTCCACTTGTTTAGTCTTCTCCACATGGGAGCCCAGATACTTAAAACACTGTACTTCTTCCAACAACTCTCCATTTAGAAGACACTAATACTGCTCGCATCGGCAGTCCTCGAGCATCTCCTTACTTTACTTTTATCCACGTTTACTCGAAGCTTCCTCCTCTTACACACTCTACCAAACTCAGACACCAGCCTACGTAGCTTCTCCTCTGAATCCGCTACCAGAGCCGTATCATCCGCAAACAGCAACTGGCTCAACTGCCAACTCCGCCCATTCGTTTCCAACAGCTCCAAGCCACGACCCAGCACACTTGCGTTCACCTCCCTGACCACTCCATCCATGTAGAGATTGAACAGCCAAGGAGACATCACGCAGCCTTGTCTCAGACCCACTTTCACTGTGAACCAATCACTCGCCTCGCTTCTCACTCTGACACATGCTCGGCTGCCAACATAGAAACATTGCACCTCTTTCAACAGCTTCCCACCCACTCCATACAAACGCAACACTCTCCACAGCGCTTCACTGGCAATCCTATCGTACGCCTTTTCAAGATCCATGAAGGCCCAGAACACATCCTTTCCCTTTGCAAGGTACTTCTCACAGACTTGTCTTACTGCAAAAATCTGATCGGCACACCCTCTACCACTCCTAAACCCACACTGTTCCTCTCCAATTGCACAATCCGTACATTCTATAATCCTTTTGATCAGCACTCTCTCATTCATCTTACTGACCACACATAACAAACTGGTATATATATCTCCTGAGTTGCAGCATTCATTTATATCTCATTTGCACTTATACAGCGGGACAATGCAGGCACTGCGCCACTTAATCGGTACCGCGCCCGTCACAAAACAAATGTTCAGTTGCCTCACCAACCATTCGACAATCGTCATTCCACGATTTTGCAGGCACTCAGTCGCAACGCAATCCCAACCAGGGATTTCCCCTGCTTTCATCACCTCCACCGCCTCCTGCATCTCTTTCCTAGTAATGTCCGCAGCAAGTCTCTCTCCATAAACCGGCATCCGCGCACCACCACCCACAGCAGCAATGTCAGCCTTTCTGTCACCCTCGATATTCAAAAATTCATCTAAAAACTCGGCCCACCTTTTCCGTACACCACCACTCTCCGTCAACATCTGGCCGTTCTCATCTTTCACCGTCTCCTCCCTTCCGGTCTCTCCCTTTGTCACCCTCTTAACCTCTCTCCAGAACATTTTTTTGTTCTCCTCAAAATTCTGGCACAATTGTTTGCCCCACGTGGTATCAGCGTCTCTTTTGTTTCTCCTCACCACTCGCTTTACCTCCTTCATCTTCTCCTCATAGTTGTCATAGGCCACCAATGACTTCGTCCGTACCACTCCTCAAAAACTCTTCTCTACTGCGCCACCGCCTGTTTGACCTCCTCGTTCCACCACTCGCAGCCCTTCCATCTACACCCCCCCATACGTCGCACACCACACACATTTCTCGAACATCTCAACAAGGCATCTCTCAACGTCTTAAATTCTTTCTCCACATCTTGCAGGTCCTGCCCTCTCACGTTGTTAAATTTCCTCCCTAAACGCCCTCTGGAACTCCTCCGCTCTGCTTTTCTCATTTAGCTCACTCACTTTCGCAACCTCTTTTCCTCCTCCCACTTCTATGTTTCCCCTCCACCTAAGCTCCCCGCTCAATATTCCCTCCACCAGCTGGTATTCAGACACTGCTCTACACTCTCCTCTCAACACCTGCACATCCAACAGCCTCCGCACCACTCCTCGAAATCAGCACAAAATCCATCAGCTCTCTCTCCACCACTTCACCATGGGCTATCTTTACCCATGAGTACTTGTGGATGTCTCTTTTCTTGAACAGGCTGTTTCCGACTACCAGATCCTGTTCCATGCATAAGCCTATGAAATTTTCTCCACTGTTATCCTTACCAGGAACGCCATACCTCCCTATCGCATTATCCACTTCTGCATCTCCCACTCTCGCATTAGGGTTGCCCAGTACAATCACATTAAATTGACTTCCAAAACTCTCAATACACTCGCTCAGGTCAGTCCAAAATTGCTCCCTCTTCTCCTCACTCCTCTCGATACCAGCTCCGTACGACTCACAAATACCCATTTTTCTACGCTAAACTTCACTTTCACTAACATCAATCTTGAGGACACCTCTTTCCACTCAGTAACGCTACTAGCCAGTCGATCACTCAATAGCAACACCACACCTTCTCGTGCCCAACCTTCATCCATGCCTGACTTTCTTCCACTTACCTCTCCAAACTCATATTCGCCCTTACCCTTCAACTTAGTCTCACTCAGTGCCAACACACCTAACTTCCTCCCTACAAACATATCACCAATCTCTCGCCTTTTTGCCTCATTCGTACTACAACCACGCACAATCAGCGACCCCAACAATAGGGTTCAGAGAGGCGTGAGCCTCTCTTTCCCCCGCTCGTCTTGCCGCCTTTTAGGAAGAAATTTTACAGAGGAGGGGATTCCTAGCCCCCTTGCCCCGCCCCTTATTAGTCGCCTCCTACGACACGCGGAGTTGCTGTAGCAGTATTCTGAGCCCCGGCTACAGGGTTCCCCTTTTAGTCGCCTCCTACGACACGCAGGGGTTACAGTAGCAATATTCTAGCACCCCCGCTACACATGATGAGAATGATGAAATGTGATAACCAAGAATAAATAATGAGATATATATAATTTTGAAAAAAATGGGAACAAATGGTTTAATTGAACTCCTGCTGCTCTCTCCTCCTTTAGCTGCAAATTCAGAGCATGACTGCTCGTGAGCTTTTAAGAACAAGAGAGTTCAGGGTAATTGATTGGCCACAAAAGCTGAAGCAAGTAAAATCGAGACGTTACGCGAGTTGGTACTGACTTCTGTGGCCGACCAATTACCTGTACTCGCTTGTCCTTGTAAGCTCACAAACAGTCATGCACTGAGTTTGCAACTAAAGGAGTAGAGAGCGGCAATTTCAATTAAGCTGCTCGTTCCCATTTATTCGAAATTTATGTATATATATGTATATA
>SDVV010027346.1:0-12122 GCA_016164225.1 Gammarus roeselii | reverse complement strand
TCTCAAAAGGCTCCCAAAGGGTCTCAAAGGTGTCCCTAAGGGCCCCAGAAAGATCCAAGTGGACCACCCCAAATCCACCTGGTCTCCCAAGTGCCCCGGGTTCCCGAAACCCCGGGTCCCCGAGTCCCGCGGATCCCACGAGTACCTCCTCTCCCTGGGTCACCTTGTCTCAACCAACCTCGATGCATATAATAAAAATAACCACTGCAAAATTTATCACCATGAAAAAAGGGCAGAGAAATATAATAGAGCCCAAGCAAGAAGAAGTAATAAAATACTAAAATAAAGTGTTAATGATCTATAAAACGAATAATCATCCATCCACCCCAAATGTGCTATGAAGTCGGCTTCTAGCAAGTAGAACCAGAAAGCTGATGCATCAGGCATGTAAGGTGTGACATTGAAGTCCCTGTTTGAAGTTATGCTGTTGGAAGTTGATGGATTTCCTACAATAAGGTTGTTGGCGGGGTTCCCGTCCTCTACCATGTTGATTGTGTGGGCTTGGTCCGCGATGATCTGTTTTCAAGTTGTGATTCTGTTGACTGACTGGAAATGATTATTTTCTAATTGCAATATCTATTGTCAATGTGGAATGTGTACCTAGGTGTGGTATGCAAATTATTTTTGTTGAGAGATTGAAATGAATATTCAATCCCTATGTGTGCTGTGAGATTGCAATACCTCAAAGTTCACTGAGCATTTTCACCGAGGCGATGTTACATCATTTGTAATTGAGCACAAGCTTTTACCACCAAGGTTGTCACAAAAATTGGGTATTGAAATGGGTATCCAATGTGCTCTGGTGTGTGTTGTGAATACACCAGCAGGTCACTCGTGCAGTAGCTTTGAATCTGCTGACACCAAGTTGGTACAAGAATTTTATAAAAATCACATAATTGTGATGTTACATATTTTTTCTGTGAGCCGGTTTGATTCATTCACAAAGAAATGTCAATTTTTCAATACAAATTTGATTAGTTGCTGAGTTAATTATTAAAATTAGCATCTTACTCTGCAGTAGTCAGCATCAATGCCAATATTTTAAATCTATGACTGCTTAGTTTGCTCTACTAGTTTATATGCTATTTCCCTCATACAGTTTCACTACCTACTCTCAGTCTGCCAGTCTGTCGACCTTGATCTGATATTGGTGCAGGTCACCAGTTTGGTGATGTTGGTAATATATATATTGATTATGGGCAAGTTACCCGTTCACTAACCAAAAAGTTAATAGAAATGAGCTTCTGTGAGTGATAATAATTCAAGTGAACACGGTACTTTAGTAGTAGTCCTTAATTGACCCTACATTATCCTAATAACACTAAACACATTATACATGCATCACAAGCACCTATTACTATTAAGCAATTGCATCTTCTGATCTTTTTGTTGCATCTCTCTGTAGGTAGCTACAACATTTCCATTCAGCTAGTACAAACTTCTTACAACCATAATGGCAGTGCAACAAATATTTATTTTGGTTGAATAAATATGTATACCCAAGCACAAAAAGCCATGGAACATGCATCAGAAGGAATAAATGATTCAGAGAAATACCTTGACTCAAATATGGCAACAACACCTTCGGAACAACAAAGCTGAGCGTTTTTTTTCTGAACTCTCCGTAGACAGGGACAAGAACATAGCGTGGCAGTTAGTTTATTATATACATGCATACATACACGGGTGAAGAGGTTCTAAATAGTTAACTACTAGTTGGAAAAGAAACTGTGGCACAGAGGCAAAGAAAGACACCAGCTGAAACTTAATATTTTCTGTTGCAGGCTGTACGTATAACATTGTTTAATATGTGCTATCCCCAGTGTAGAGCAGACTAATAAATACAGTTGCAGATTTCTGCAGCAAGACACTCCTGTAAATACCTGGATGCAAGATTTCAACTGTATACAAGGGCACAGTTGCAGCTAGCTTTGGGGAATTCCTTGGCCAAAGGCTATAATAGGATTTTCAAATTGGTATCATGCTAACATGATAGCAATCTTTAGATCTGAGTAGCACCCTACCTTGATCCATGCCTATGTATAGATATATAAAGTGTAAATAACATTTTTTTAATGGGTGACATCTCATGCAACTATTATACATCCAGAATGCATATTCTGGGTCATAAACATAAAAATTAAAGTGAGTAAGATTAATGCATTATGGAGATTAAGACTAGCATTTTTATTCCTGGTAGCTGCACCCATAGTGGTATGATATTTTCTTTCATGTGATATCCATTTTCATTATAATGCACCCAATCTGTCTGCCTGTATGAGGCAGGCAGAATGGTATGTGATTATCTCCCATGTGGCACCCTTTTTGAGCCAAAAATATTTTTATGTGCAACCTTCATCCCTGCCGCAAAACAAGGATAATAAGGGGACACTATCTCCATTGTACGGCAACCTCTTCAGGCAAGACGAAAACCGGATTCTTCACTGGATCGCAAAAATTCCAAAAATCCCCCAAGGATTACTCGCGGTTAATTGACGCCGCCGGGATTTTCTTGCCGGCTTTCATATCTTCCTTCTTTTCCCCTTCTATATTCCCTTGGATGTCTTCATTCAGTTAAGTTAGGATCAATACCAAAGACTTTACATACCTACGCCTATCATTGTCCTTGTGTCTGTTTTTTGGTGCTTGTCCATAATACTCAACCTCATTTGTGAAATATCATGATTTAAACTTGGAGTCAGATTGTACCTTGAAAGTGAAAGCACCGTATTCACTTGAATTATTGTCGCTCACAGAAGCTAATTTACTATTCACAATTTGCCCATAATCAACTTGCCCATAATCAATATATATATTACCAACTTCACCAAAAGTGTACCGCTTCTTAGGGGGAAGACCACTGACTAGTCCTCTACTCAGGGAGACTTTTTTATCTGCCTACTAATCGACACTGGGATGAGAGGCTTGGAAGTAATCAAATAAGATGACAGGAAACAGGCTGGGCGATGGCGTACAGCTACTACACATGTTATGGTGACACCAAATGAGACAGTCTAAATTGGAATAGCAAACGGTAGTTTTTATGACACATAGTAAGATATGCGAAAGATACATCAGGAAAATACGTAACGGAGATTGACGGTCAGGCTTGTTAGGAAGGTAATATATGACGGCGTCTAAAATCTTGCGCCTACGTGGCCGTCACAATTTCAACGTGTCATGCCAAGAAAGAGCGGGTAGTTACCCGAATGCCCAATAAAGGGTTTCACTTTTGCATCAATTTTCCTGTCAAATTAAAGAAAATATACGCATAATGTAAGTCTAAAGACACGGATGAAACACAATATCAGGTAAGTTTGCAATAGCGGACTTTAGCCTATCTGCGGAACGTGTGACGGCGCGTCCAGGTAATTCCTCGCCCATGTGGGGCCTTAACGAGTGAACTTGACATAAAACAGACGAATATTACAAACATGGTTACTTATTTAGAATGGAGAGACAAAGAGGGACACTCTTGGTTTCTAATAGCGACGGCACGTTGAATTTGGTATCCTCTCTTCCAGAAGAGGTGAACTCCCAACGCGTTTTGTATCGTAGACTTGAGGTTGAAACCCATTAGATCACTGGATCATAAGACACTGGATTCGGAAAGATTTACCTAAGAACATGTGGGGTCATCGGGAATCACCTGAGCTGTATGAGGTAGGGCACGGTCGGGATAAGACCGGGGGAAATCACGATACTACGTGATGCGGTGGCACTAGTATCTTGTGCTGTCGAGTTAACACTTTCGGCAAAACAATATCACCACGGCGAGTTGTCACTGCCACAATACACTTCTTAAAAAGAAAGGTCACGTATAGCTTACTTACTTCTTTGCCTGCTAAGCTAATTATGGGGCCTACACGTGGAGGGAAAGCGCCTAGGAGGCGGACTTGCTAGTGACGTTTTGTTTACCTAAGATTCGGACCGAGCACTACGTGTTAACCATGTGTAACGGAGAGGAATTCTTGACTCGCGTGGCGGGACTTGCTACGGCCAGGATTTGCAAGGTTTTCGGAACAAACTGAAAATTGAGAGCGCGCTGGTTCTCGACGGATCAGTGTTGCCAACTTCAAAACTTGAACTTTTTAAAAGTTCGCAAACAAGTATGATTTGAAAGTTCGCAAACAAGTATGATGCAAAAGTATGATGTAAATTTTTGTTATGCTTATATTTAAAGTAACGGTTTGAGGGTTGCTCTACACACTGTCGCAGCTGCGATTGTTTTTAGATTTGTAATTTGTTATTATATTTTTATGTTGCATGCCATGGTAAAATTTATTGATTGAAATAATTGTTTGAGGTGCTGATGGAATATTTATACGGAGTCCGTGGTTGATAATTACAGGAATATAGAAGGTTGTAATAGTACGGTGCAACCAGTCATTGAATCTCAATCACTGCGTCATACACCTGTTTCACTTCCATGGTTGCATACTATTCCTTCCTGGATGATGTTGTTACTTACAATGTATTGATGTCAGAGTACCTAATTTCGTATGACCGATTTACGACCTTATAACTATGATACGAGTCTATAAGTGTTTATATATTACATAATTTATTTTCTAATGAAATATTTTATACTATGCTAGTTCTACGTACGACGTCACGAGTATTTGACGTCGAACTTTTAACAGATTGAACGCTGCAGTGATCCATTCAAAATTTATCTACATATGTATATGCATGTTTATATACATCTTATAGGCCTCCTACATGCTTAAAAAGAAGCTGATGAAATTCAACATACACCGAAGAGCTTACCCAGTATTTCTGGTAGGCACTTGCACTGACAACACACACCGAACATGTTTAGTGAATGGTTCTGGATGCCTTGCCGTATAATAATAATATTGATTACAAAAGCTTTATTAAACACCAACATGGACATGGTATTACAATTGAGACCTCTTATTTTAGGGTTACAGTGAGAACAAAGTTATAAAATTACCGCACACAACTAAGAATAAGTTACGGCATGCAACTCTATCCTGCATATGTGTATAGTAATTCGTTTCGTCGCCTTAACAATGACGAGGCAGCGAGTGCATCACCAGAGCAGATTGCAACGAGGATTTCATTTGGAGAGTTCATAACTTGAGTCATAAGGCTGTGTGCCGTTTTACGGAGCAGTACCTTGATGTGATCTAATTGGTTTTCATCAAAAACCCTGCTCGCTGAGGTCAAGCGAGAGACCTGCATCAGCCGTCTAAATGTGTCATTATAACTCACTGTCAATTTCTTCACGCTATATTTAAAATATTTTCTCCACAGTACATTACAATAAATTGGGTAACAATATGATTTGAAGAGCTGAATTTTAGCTTTCTTTAGTGCAAACGAAAATTTTCGTATCCGTATGTTACCAATTGTATTTTGCCGCCCTTTCTGCTTTGCAACATCCTTGTCACCAGTGCAATCTGCTGTGATGATGTGCCCTAGATATTGAAATTCATCCACATAATCCAGTGCAACTCCACCTAGTTTTATCTCAGTCGATAGGTAGTAACTAGGACCCTTCGGTCTAACTAGCATACATACAGTTTTTGCAGTGTTACATACAATATCATGAGGTTCAGCAAAATTATTACAGATATCGGAGGGCTTTTGCAATGTTGAGAGAGTCGGTGCTAACAACACCATATCATCTGCATAACTAAGATTGTTAACACAGCAGTTGGCGACATGACACCCTTCGTTTACTTTACCTAGAAGGTAATTCAACTCATCAGTGTACACGTTATACAACAGTGACGATAGCTGACCTCCCTGCCTAATTCCGTTTCTACAATTATAAGTGGCCGATTTCAAAGTACCCCATCGCACTAAGAACTCCTGTTCCCTGTACCAAAATACAAACATGTGCACAATACGAAGAAGGGCTCCTCTCTCAATTAACTTTCTAAGCGAAGCCTAAGGATTTACTCGATCAAAAGCTTTTTTTGCGTCTAAAAAACACATAAAAACAGGCGATTCTCTACATCTGTAATACTCAACAGTTGGTTTCAATGCAAATTTCGCCATTCCAGTTCCATGGCTCTCTTTGAATCCAAACTGACTGTTTGTGGTGGACAGAAATATTTGCAGTCGTGCAAGAATAACCTGCTCAAGAACCTTGGAAATTGAGGTGGCAATAGCAATGGGGCGACAATTATTTATATCAGAAGGTCCTTCGTTTTACATTTCAGAAGAGGAATTACAGTTACATGCATTACCTCTCTTGGTAGCTCCTTGACGTGAATGCAGCCAGAAAGGAAGAGAGCAAGCACTGCAGTCAGTCTGCTGGAATCATTCTTGAACACTTCACTCGGTATGAAGTCATATGATATGTGTGGGTGCGCTGATGGAGTGAGAGTGTCTTGCTGTGCTCCAAGATCTTGACGTACCCTTTGCAGAGCTGTGCTGACGTGAGTGGCTAAGTGGAGAAAAACGGCTGTGTAATAACCGAGTGCCTACGAAAAGTAAACTTTCATGTTTGAATAATTAACGGTGGTGACATGAAGCTGTGTGTACTGATTTGAAAGTGCACCGACAGCAAACGGCCATTGTCAGTCGTCGTCGGTGTGAGGGCACCGCCAACATAGTGTGTTGTGATTAAAGTGCGACACTAAGCGGATGACTTCTTGAAGCGACGTGAGTAGCAATGATGATGCAAGAGGGGAGAAAGTGTTTGTAAACAATTTTCTGTGTTTTCTTAAAGCCAGGAGAAACGTATCTCCAAATGCAGACTTAATAAAACTTGCAATGGGAGCATACCCAGATAAGGAGGAGGCGGCGAAAGCCTTGAGCCTCTTTGTTAAAAGCATGCCCAAAGCGCCATCTATTGGCAAGAACATGGGTTTCAGACGCAGAAAGGCACAGGGCATCATCAATATACTAAAACCTAGTATTCTATTGATGGACGAAGATGACCCAAGTATCCCGAAATTTGCCGCTATATATATTGACAGAATACCTCCTGTTAATCTAAAAAATATTGATGGGGCCCACATCGTCTCACAGAAACGTGAAGCAACAGCGACACCAGCTTCGCATGGTACAGCGATTGAAGCTATGATGAAGAAATTAGACGAAGTACTGACAACTGTCAGAGCACCGGACAGATGTACTTGCAACGATAGCAGGGAGATGCTAGATGTAGAAAGTTTCATTGCTGCAGCAAGAGCCAAAGTAAATAGAGCAACAAGTCTTCCTGTAGGGATCAACACGCTTCACAAAAAAGACAAACTAGCAACTGTGCGCAGTGGGCGATTAGACGGCAACACTCCGCCTCTCCCAGCCAGCAAAGGCAAAACCCTGCGTGTACCACCACCACGAACTTCCTCCCTCTCCCTGCATCAGGAGCACAGCACGCAGCACCACCAATACCACCACCGCCAAGATTTGGCACTCTTATCTTATCTCTCCTGACTCCAGCAAACCGAAATACAGCGAAACACTGCAGATGAATATTCGTAGACTAAGAATCTCTTCAAAAGCAAGTGAAATGGATGACGCACTTCCGAGCAATCCACAAGAATTCGTCGATGTTTCAACTCAGAGAATGAATAAGAAAGTGGCGAGGTAGAATCCCAGCTTGAAAATTGGGAATGGTCGCACAGTACAACAGAGCACCGCATCTAGGAGCATTAAGAAACTATTTGTGTCATTACCGTGCTCTAGAAGCAAGTTTCCCCTAAAACGGATGATTGAACGCTTCACACAGCGCTTAGGAGAAGTGCCGTTCAAGTGCAAGAAGCGTGTTAGTACTAAGGGGAACACGTCCCCTTGTGAAATATATGGGGATGCTAAGCATTTAGAATTGACGCTGTTTGTTGAAGACATCTGGGAAACAGGCACCCGTCTGCAATTTATTGGGAAAAATGCCCGTTTGCCACAAGACTATGATCGGCCTGGTGCAAAGAGCGAAATGGACGTCAGAACGCGGACCGAAGAGATTACGGCCAGCGCGAGGGAAGCCCGTGAAGGACACGGGAATGCAGTGACGCAGGGAGAAGCCTCGTGATGGAGTCACAACACGGTAATAGAGGAACAATTCGCATCGCCTCTCTCACTTGTTTCGGATTGGCCGGTAATTCTGAAGGGTGTGTGGCTGATGTATGCAAACAAGCAGATTTGGTAGCCCTGCAGGAGACGTGGTTGCATCCATGGCAGATTAACTTACCTTCCTCGCTGGGAGAAGATATTTGCATCGTTTTCAATTTCTTCGATTAATGTGTCTAATGAAATAAGGGTGGGCAGGATATTTGGAGGACGGACATTCATTTGGCAACGATCTTTGAGCCCAGTTATTAAGATTAGATAGTACCATTACAATAGAATCTTGGGCTTGAGAGTTACATTTGGTGGGACCTCCATTCTGTTATTAAATGTATACTTCCCAGTAAACTCGAATGACAACCTCGAAGAGTACTTAAACTGTATGGGTGTTTTTGGTAGTATCTTGGAGAGTCGAGAAGAACAGCAAATATGTGTTTTGGGAGACTTTATTGCCTTGTCGCACACGCCCAGGTTTGTTGAGATTGAAAAGCTTTTTACTGAATAGAATTTGTCGTTTCATGACACTCGGCTTCTCCCGCCTGATGCGTACATTCGTGTAAATCATGGCTCTCTATCCACCTCCTGGACTGATCATATTACTCTGTCTTCGATGTTGCTAGATGCAACCGTTTCATGTCACACATTGCCTGATTTGGACTGTTCGGATCACAGTGGCCTGTTCGGATCACTGTGGCCTGTACGGATCACTGTGGCCTGTACGGATCACTGTGGCCTGTACGGATCACTGTTTGATGGGGGTTACTCTAAATGCTGAAAGAATGCAGACCCTCTGCAAGTTGATCCTCGCGAAGTTAAAGCGATTGACTGGAACTTTGGCAACAAAATGACAACGGGTCGATTCTATGTAGAACTAGATACCCTTCTATCACGCATTCCTGATAGGCTGCTCGGAATGAGTGAAGAAACCGACAATGAACGACTGAATGACCTGTATGGTTGCATGAGACAGTGTATCCTAATTGCTAGTCGACGAGTTTTGGGAATGAGAAAATCGAGTAAATACAATGTCCTTGGGTGGGATGAACGAGCGAAGGAATTGAATTATGCTGTAAGGGACGCTGTGTTTCAGTGGAATGTTGCAGGAAAGCCTTGAAGGGGTCAACTTGCAGTGGCAATGAGAATAGCCAAATCTCGTTTTCGTAGGGAACTTGCGTTTCTAAGAGAAAATGAATAGCAATTACGAGCGCAAGCACTTCCTCAAAGTTGCGTGAAGGGAAATGCAAGGACTTTTGGAAATAAATTTGAGCACTTAACCCCAAGAAAGAATCACTTCCACTCACTGTTGCAGGAGTGACGGGCATGAATAACATTGCGAGAGTCTAGGGGGAGCCCTTTCGCGATATTGCAAACTCTGTTGCCACGGATGAAAATAGAGAGTGGGTTCAAGGAGCCAATAGCAATATTATGGTTGTAGACGAAAAAATCTATGTTGCCGAGGTCAAGGCCATTGTAAGAGGATAAAAAAATAGCTAGGCTGTTGGTAATGATGATATTCCTGGAGAAGTGTATAAGCATGCCTCTCACAGATTGATTACAAAGTTAGCTCTCTTCCTCTCTGGCTGCATACGAGCCAAGCAGTTGCCCAGAAATGTAATGCATGTAATTGTTATTCCGCTTCTAAATTGAAAAACGAAGGACCCGTCTGACATAAATAATTACCGCCCCATTGCTATTGCAACCTCAATCTCCAAAGTTTTGGAGAGGATCATTCTGGCAAGATTGCAAGCGTATTTGTTCCCAGCCGACAGTCAGTTTGGTTTCAAGGTGGGCCATGGTACGGAAATTGCGATTTTTGCTCTAAAACTAACAGTAGATTACTACAGAAGTAGGGACTCTCCTGTCTTTATCTGCTTCTTAGATGCTAAGAAAGCGTTTGATACAGTAAATCACTGGACTTTGTTCAGGAAACTAATTGAGAGGGGAGTCCCCCCCTCATATCGTCTAGTCGCTTGTGTTCGTGTACAGAGAGCAGGAATTTCTTGTGCGGTGGGAAAGCTCAAATCAGCTCCCTATCATTGTATCAACGGAATTAGACAAGAAGAGCAATTGTCGCCATTGTTATATAATGTTTACACTGATGATCTGAACGTAGGATGTAGGATGTCATGTTACCAATTACTGTGTTAATAATCTTATCTATGCCGATGATATGGTGTTAATAGCTCCAACACTATCTGCACTGCAGAAGCTTCTAGATATTTGTAGTAATTTTGCTCAGCCTTGTGATATTGTGTATAACACCTCAAAAACTGTGTGTATGTAGGTCAGGCTAAAAAGTCCTAAGCGTTACTTCTCGACTGATGTTAAGTTAGATGGTGTCACACTCGAATTTCAGTATATCGGGCATATTGTTTCTGTAGATTGGACTGATGATAAGGATGTTGCTAAGCAGACCAGGCGACAAAATGCCGTTGGTAACATGCTTAAACGGAATTCTCATTTGCGCCAAAGGAAGCAAAAACACAGCTTTTCAAATCATACTGTTACCCAATTTACTGCAATGCACTGTGGAGAGATTTCTGTCCATACAATATAAGAAAGCTGACAGTGAGCTATAATGACACCTTTTGTCGACTGATGCAGGTCCTACGTTCGACATCCGCGAGCCGAGTATTTGCAGAGAATGCATCGGATCACATTAAAGTACTTTTAAGTAAATCGGCAAACAGTCTCATGACTAGAGTAATGGCTTCTAACAATAAAATAATCATTGCAATCTGCACCAGCGACGCGCTTGTTGGGTCGTCGATGTTAGGACGTTAGAGAAAAATACTGTGCACACAAGAGGGAAGATAATATGTGTCCGTTATGGATAAAATTGCTATTTTCACTGTGCTTCCTGATTTGACGTTTCTGCCTTAGTAAGCTGACGGATCATTCATATTTTTATTATAATAAGTTTTGTATCAGATGTACTTCTATGCCCTTGATGGTTATAATAAAGTGTATTATTGTTATTATTATTATTTCTAATGGCTTTGTTATTTTTGAGGCCTTTGGCAATGCTCCTAACCTCTGCCACAGAAACCATTTTGGTAACAGCAGGAACATCATCGAGGGCGTTTTGCACCCAACCTCTATTCTCTTCCTTGTCAACAAAATTAGCAATGTGCTAGAAATGCTCAGTTTGCTTCCCTAGAGACATCCGCCACCGCGAGTGGAAGTGCTTTCTTTTTAGGATTAGGTGACCGAATTTCTTCTCAGAAATCTTTTCATTTACCTTCTCGCAATTTTGCTATAAGAGCCTGCGCAAGCAACCGTTTCTCGTTTTTTTTCTCAAAAACGTGAGTTCTCTACGAAACCGTGACTATGCTATCCTAATTGCTACCGCATATTGACCTCCCCGAGGCCTTCTAGCAATATTCTAATTAAATACAACGTCTCGTACAGCATAATTCAGTTCTCGTTCTCGTTCATTCTAGCCTGAGACGCTATATTTCCTCGGTTTTCTACTGTCAAAAACACGCCGTCCTGCAATTAATATACACTGCCTCGTACAGCCATACAGATCATTCAATCTTACGTTATCAACACCCTCATTCACTCTGAGAAGCCTATCAGGAATATTTGTAAGAAAGACATCGAGCTCAGCATAGAATCTGTCCTGTAGTCCCCTGTGGGTTTTGCAATAGGGGCTACAATTGGATGTTGTGAGTTGAATAATGAAATGATTGTAAAAAAAAGGATTAAATTGTTGAGAATAATTCAATGACAAGGGATGATTGACGTTAATTGTTCAATAATTGATTGTTATAATGAATAAAAAACGAGATTGAAATAAAAATGATGATTGAATGTTTGAACGATTGAGAAATACGAGTATCGCATTGCAAAAAAATAAACTAGTTTGAAAGATAAAATAAGGGCATCGAATTTGCTAGTAGATTGATGAATAATAATTGTGATAAGTTAAAAATGAATAATTGAACGGCCTGAATTGATCTCCTGCCGTCCTCACAATCCCTAGCCACGGATTCAGCGCTTGACTGACCGTTGAGCCTTCAAGGATATGGAACGAACGGCAGTTATAAATTGATCGGCCACATAATTGAATC
>SDVV010027345.1:0-12123 GCA_016164225.1 Gammarus roeselii | reverse complement strand
ATATATTAAGGTCATGGTGAAAGATCTGAGATCATTATGTTTGGCGATTTTGTTGATATAAATAATACCATGTGAAGAATATTACCAGGACTAGATTTGGAAACGAAAGGGTAGATTAGATGCTCACGCATCTCTCCACAGCTCCCCAATAATACGAGCTTCATATGTTCAGTCCTCTGTGGCGTTGGAAGGCTCAGCCTAAACGATGTGCAGGAGCAACCCGTCCATTTCTTGCGGGTTCCTGTAGGGAAATGTTGGAAAGTTTTTATAGCTGATCGTGCATGTGCAGGCATTTAATAACACGCTGAAACATGTAACAAGGCACCATGAGCAGACATTTAAAATTATACCACGTGAGATTTGTTATAGATGTTCAAGTGTGTCGGGAAGAGGAAGAGACGCAACAAACAATAACATCAGTATAGCGCTCATAAAAATACTGATCTACTGAGACAACTCCGCGGGTGTTCCTGCACCAGACCTTTTCTATTATGCCTTCTAATGTACTGTTCGTGCCTGCCTGAGCGTGCATCATCCTGGCGCCATTGCCACAGTTTGGAGCCCATAACACTAGGCCTTTTGCAGCCATGCTCAAATTATTGCCTAAGTAAATGCCTGCATACCGTATAGTAGTGCAGCGAGCTACTAAGGTTCAGGTTTTGCCAGTAACTGTTCAGAATACGTTAAGCTTGGGAGATCAAGCCGAGATTAAATTTTAGAAGGGGGGGTGTGGTTTGTTCGGGTGGACGTTGAAAAACTTAGTCAATATTCAATGGGAATGAAACGCACTATAAACACCAGAAACAGTATTCTCGGGGTTTTGTTTTCTCTATCCCCGCATGGAGATGGTATGTTATTCATACCTATAAAGGTTTCTTCTACACCTATACAGAACAGCGATATATGTTCATGCTTACCTAAAACAAATGATGCATGGAGATGGTATGTTATTCATACCTATAAAGGTTTCTTCTACACCTATACAGAACAGCGATATATGTTCATGCTTACCTAAAACAAATGATGCATGGAGATGGTATGTTATTCATACCTATAAAGGTTTCTTCTACACCTATACAGAACAGCGATATATGTTCATGCTTACCTAAAACAAATGATGCATGGAGATGGTATGTTATTCATACCTATAAAGGTTTCTTCTACACCTATACAGAACAGCGATATATGTTCATGCTTACCTAAAACAAATGATGCATGGAGATGGTATGTTATTCATACCTATAAAGGTTTCTTCTACATCTATACAGAACAGCGATATATGTTCATGCTTACCTAAAACAAATGATGCATGGATAACGGAAACAAGTCGCGAAACTACCCCCAAATTCTTGCGCCTATTGTACATGAATAGCGAATATTTTTATTAAGCGTAAATTGTGCTGATGATGATAGCTGGATACACGGAAATTTATACAGCAGACAGATTTACAGTGTAAACAACGAGGTTAATGTTGAGGGTGTGCGGTGAGGTTAATGTTGAGGGCGTGCAGTGAGGTTATTGTTGAGGGCGTGCAGTGAGGCTAATGTTGAGGGCGTGCAGTGAGGTTTTAATGTTGAGGGCGTGCAGTGAGGTTAATGTTGAGGGCGTGTAGGGGCGTTTATGTTGAGTGCGTGCAGTGAGAATAATGTTGAGGGCGTGCAGTGAATTTAATGTTGAGGGCGTGCAGTGAGGTTAATGCTGAGGGCGTGTAGTGACGTTTATGTTGAGTGCGTACAGTGAGGTTAATGTTGAGGCCGTGCAGCGAGGTTAATGTTGAGGGCGTGCAGTGAGGTTAATGTTGAGGGCGTGCAGTGAGGTTAAGGTTGAGGGCATGTAGTGACGTTTATGTCGAGTGCGTGCAGTGAGGTTAATGTTGAGGGCGTGCAGTGAGGTTAATTTTGCGAGCGTGCAGTGAGAAAAATGTTGTGAGTGTGTGCAATGAGGAAAATGTGAGCGTGCAATGAGGTTAATGTTGTGAGCGTGCAATGAGGAAAATGTTGTGAGCATGCAATGAGGTTAATGTTGTAAGCGTACAATGAGGTTGATGTTGTGAGCGTGAAATAAGATAAATGTTGTGAGCGTGCAATGAGGTTAATTTTGTGAACGTGCAATGAGGTTACTGTTGTGAACGTACAATGAGGAAAATGTTGTGAGTGTGCAATCAGGTTAATGTTGTGAGCGTACAATGAGGATATTATTTTGAGCGTACATGGTGCCTAATGTTGTAACCGTGTAACGAGGTTAATCTTGTGAGCGTGCAATGAGATAAATGTTGTGAGCGTGCAATGAGTTTAATGTTGTGAGCGTGTAACGAGACTAATGTTGTGAGCGGCCAGAGATAAAAATGTTGTGAGCGTACAATGAGATGAATTTTGTGAGTGTGCAATGAGTTTATTAATGTGAGCGTGTAAGGGGCTAATGTTGTGAGCGTGCAAGGTGCTTAATATTGTGAGCATGCCACGAGGTTAATATTGTGAGCGTGCAATAAGATAAATGTTGTGAACGTGCATTTAAGTTAATCTTGTGAGCGTGCAATGAGGTTTTTATAGTGAGCGTGCAGGGGCCTAATGTTGTGAGCGCACAATGATGTTATTATTGTTAGCGTGCAAGGTGCTTAATGTTAAGAGCGTGCAACGAGGTTAATATTTTGAGCGTGCAATGAGATAAATGTTGTGAGCGTGCAACGAGGTTAATGGTGGAGCGTGCAATGAGGTTGATGGTGTGAGCGTGCAATTAGATAGATGTTGTTAGCATGCAATGAGGTTAATGTTGTGAGCGTGCAATTAGATAAATGTTGTGAGCGTGCAACGAGGTTAATGGTATAGCGTGCAATGAGGTTAATGTTTTGAGCGTGCAATTAGATAAATGTTGTGAGCGTGCAACGAGGTTTATGGTGGAGCGTGCAATTAGATAAATGTTGTTAGCGTGCAATGAGGTTAATGTTGCGAGCGTGCAATTAGATAAATGTTGTTAGCGTGCAATGAGGTTAATGTTGTGAGCGTGCAATTAAATAAATGTTGTGAGCGTGCAATGAGGTTAATGTTGTGAGCGTGCAATGAGGTTAATGCTGTGAGCGTGCAATGAGGTTAATGTTGTGAGCGTGCAATGAGGTTAATGGTGGAGCGTGCAATGAAGTTAATGTTGTGAGCGTGCAATGAGGTTAATGTTGTGAGCGTGCAATGAGGTTAATGGTGGAGCGTGCAATGAGGCTTATGATGTAACGTGTTCAAACAGAGCATCGAAATCTCTGGTTACGTAATCAAATCTCTATTTTTGCAAAACATGTGTATAAATGAAATAGTGGCATAGTTCGACCTGGTCAAAATGAATAAATCATTGTTGCTGACTGACGCGCTGGAGAATGTCAACCAGCTTTCATGGTATTGCAAATTGTTATCAAAGTGACTTACATCATCCAATGAGATCATGCGAAAGGAATAGCATGTGTTCCACACAGCATTTAGTCAACTTCTGAGAGTGGAATGATTCATATATAGATATAAAATCATGCACGATCTCTTTGCAAATTTGCTACAACTAAATGAAGCGTCAGTACAATATCTAAAGTAATTACTGAAGTCTTACACTCACAAAAGAAGCAGTTTCACATATAATAATCACAATTAATGCAATGCCTTAAATCGACAATAACTATGTACCGCATTTTTACGACTGGTGCAAGTCCCACACACTCGTCTGCCGGTAAACGTAGACATTCTCAAACTAATACGTCCAATTTCTTCCTTGCCTCCACTCTCCCTTCTTTGCCTCTTGTCGTTCAGCGTCTCCAGCCAACAAATCCCCAAACTGTTCTTTCCGTTGTTTGAAATGTCTCGTCTTTCCTTATTGTTCGTATTTAGAACCGCCCCTGCCTTGTCTTCTGCCATATTCTTAATGCGCGCATTATTATATTCATAAAATCTCACATTGCCATTTGCTCCATCATTTTGGTCCCAATTCTCCTGAAGGGGGTGGCCGATGAGTAAGCGCACCTACCACTTATCTCATAACACTTACTCGCGCACAAGCCTAGCGCTAAAGGGCCCTGCTAAGAAGCACCCCAACACACCCTTGGGGTCAGGAGTCAGGTCCGGGATCAGAGTCAGCGGCAGGGCCCGTCTGCAGAACTGGTTTACCCCAGCTACGTCATATGAACTGGGCCTTCCACCTCCAGAGATCATTCGTTTCATAACGAGACACCAAGGGCGGGAAATAAATTCATCCATATTGGTGGCACAGAAAAATAATATTGTAACGATTGCTTTTCTCTACAATTCAGAAGCGAACTTCATAATTTCTGTCAATCTAATTCTGAAGAGCACGACAGACGACGTACAGTCGACCGGCATGCAAACAGTCACACGTACGCGCAAGACTGTAATATGTACGTTCGAGATGCACCTGCTTTCCAAAACAGGTTCTTCTTCCATACTAACTCGCGCTGCTAGTACACGCTCTATCCCACACACATGTCCGCTGCATCTAGACACCAAGCAATTCCACACTCCCAGCTGCAGTGGGTGTATGAACTTTGACGTCATTCCAAGTGAACTTAAAAATAATTAAGCAGATGTTGTTGAATGTTAGTGGGTCACCATTAATGGACGATCGTTAGTGTCTGTAGCATCCTATCTTTGTGTGGCGAGGGTTAATGAGGATTAGAAAATAGGTTCATCCGAGTAGAGTTTACAATGGTTGTATAAGTTAATATCAGGGGTAGAAATCAGCTTTGTAGTACAGATACGGCCAAAAAAAACATAAGACAGGGCGTGCACCAGCTGCCAGTGAGGCTATTAAGCCAAGATTTGTAGTGTAATTTGGAGATCTTCCGATGCCGCTCTCTGAAATGATGAACCATCTCAAACGCCCCATGAGGTTTGTAGTATCATGTGCAGCCAAAAATTACAACTTCAAAATAAATCAAATTTTGAATCGTGAATAACGGGGTTGAAAATTTTCTGCTGATGCGGCTTGAAAATCAAGGTAAATAGTTTGTTCATGTCAAATGGCATGATTTACTCCACGGAAAATGCATCCCATATTTCAGTAACTTTTCTTGGTGGTTGTGATCCTGCAGAGAGCAAAGCGATTCAAAATAACAACATGGTTTAATTGTCTGACAAAATGTTTTCACATACACCTCGAAGAGAGATGAAATCTTTTAAAAGGCAACAGGCTCTTTGATTGGGTTGGTCATGAGAATGTTACCTTAGTAAATAATTTAGATAGTAGAGAATTGAAATGACACTTGGAAATTTCTAGCCAGCCCTCGACCCCTACATAGAAACCATCTCCTTGCGACATGTCTATTTAATAATGTTGTGATACCGATTGTGTCGACCTTGAATATAAAAATAATAAAATTAAGAATTAATATAGCATTCAGATAAAAGAAGTTCATTCAATAGTGAATACAAATATTTTTACCGATAACTCTACAAATAAGCAATACAAGTTCATGTGGCATTTGATTCACACTGTTCTTGTGATTAACCCAAAACTGATGCAGGCATCTTTTAGAGTTTCAAATAAGAAGAGCAGTGTTGTGGTTTATGGCTTCCCAATAGGATGACATTGCAAGCATCGACCGCTGAAGGGAGCGCATCAAGGCCGGAGAGGAATGAAAGAATTCCATGGAGTCATTTAGCCCTGTAATCAACTCAAAACAGGCCTGGGAACGAGTTCAAATTACAACTGGAATTATGTGTATGTATTTTGAGGTGAGACATCAATTGTTTCTTTTAGGCCTTCTAAAAATTTAGGGCAATTCCAGAAATTGATCGGGAGTGGAATTTTTGCCGATTACTGAAATGTAAATTACTCTTCACACTGCGATATCGCACTTCAAATAAAAACTAATTGCAACACAGTTAAGAAGAAATTTATATAAAATACAAGTGAGAATAAGTAGAGTATACAAGGAGAAGCTCGTGTTCGTAGATTTCACAGACTATTTCAGGTATAGTTTAATCAGGCAATCAGTAGATGCCGTTACTTAGCGATGCCTGTATTTATTTCAGAATGGACGTGTGCAAGAGTTTGTGAGAAATGAAGCCTAGGACGTAGTAAAAATTTTAGTTATTGATAGTAGGTTTTGATGAAGGGAAAAAAGATATGAGAAATGTAAATTTACTTGTTAAGGACGATTGCAAATTAAGGCAATACCAAGAAAGTGAAAAGAAAGATGAATTGAATACTTCAAGAAATTACTGGTCTGTTTGACCTTCGGCGTTGCCTGAGACCATCCCTTAAGTTCTATTCATTATGCCCCGGAGGCCACAGTACTCTGAACTATTACAACGCATAATAGTCAAGGGAAACGCATGATAGACAACAGGCCTCACGTTGAAGGGGCTTTGGAATTAGTGAGGATCGTAATCTCAAATTTATATTGGGTGTACAAGGAGTGTACTTTACCGGAGTCACTTGATGGTGATGGTCTGTTGGCCAGTATTGGTACCGGCTAGAAGCATCGTTAAACGATCGATACGGTATAAAACTATTGGAAACGAGATGATATTAAAAGTGGTACATGCAATTCACAAGACAAAACATATATTGAATCCTGTAAACTGTCATAGTTCAAAATATAAATATTGACTGACCTGACGATTACAAGACAATTAGGTGTCAATATCACAGGTATTAAAAAACGCACCCCCTTTCCAAAAAACATACGTTTAAGTTTAACGTCTATATGGCATACGAATATACCCAACTACAGGTATCTATATCGTACCTCATGCGAGACGAATTGTAATAGGAAGTTACTATTAGCAACGTAAGTGAAGGTCATTTTATGACACGTCCTGGGTCATCTTGGTGTTCTCTTTCACGTTGGTAATCGAGGGTCGATAGATCAGCCTCGGCCCACAGCAGAGCTCCATCACCCACGAGGAGGCGGAGGGCGGTGGTCAACAGACTTCCAGGAGTGAAAAATAGACCTTCCAGGTCGGCGTGTCTTCCGGCACAGCTGTGGCCAGCTTGAGAGCCTGCACAGCTGAGGCCATCTTGGGATCTTGCATAGCTGAGGCCAGCTTGAGAGCCTGCACAGCTGTGGCCAGCTTGAGAGCCTGCACAGCTGTGGCCAGCTTGAGAGCCTGCACAGCTGAGGCCATCTTGGGATCTTGCATAGCTGAGGTCAGCTTGGATTTCAGCAATATCTACGTAAGTGTTAACTTCATTTGTCATATTATTTTGAAAACACATGATATGTGTTTGATCGATTTATTCGACAGTCACGAGAAGATTCCATGCTTGCATTTGTATTCGCAGTCAAATGTCAACTCCGATTATTAGTATAAAGCTATACATTATCTCTAATGGACTCCAGAGTTGCTTAGTTATTCATTAGGAAACTGAGTCCAACTATGAACACGGTAACAAATATCCTCTGATTATAACTAATAAAATTTAATTACGTTCATCTCAATGCAATGATACTAATAAAAATTAGCATATGTTTATTATAAGATCATCGTCATGAGAGTTACAAAATACTTGACGGATACTTTCCCACGCAGTTCACACGTCAGGCTTGCATGCAATATCATAGTGCCTCTCTAACCAGCCCCCAGTAAGCGCCCTCGCATTGGAGCGTCTCACAACAGTTGCAGCCAAAGCCTTTAACCGCTCCCTGCGTGACTATACAACATGCAGGCATCTAATTGAGGGATAATTCTACAGAGCTTCAAAAGGTGTGGTGATTTTTTCAGGGCTCACAACTACATCAAGATGACCACATATTGTGTGCTCGGGCTGGCAAGAGCTGTACGTTAGATCGCATCATTCGTATTTATTTCCATCGATTTTGAATAAAAGGTCGAGTTTCTCATACTTCTTATTAGGTTACGCTATTACACGGACATATATGCTTCTTCTCTAATATTGTGATGCCAACTATTCTGATTAAACGCATTGCGGCTGCTATCAAAATGATCACAAACGAATTTCACAAAATTGTCAATAATATACGATTGAACGAAGGCGTGAATACTAGGCAAAGTCACCACTAATATACAGAATCGTCAATAAAAATGCAAAGCCAATAATATACAAAGTCGTCAGTTATAAATAAAGTCATTAGTATTTTACAAAGTCATTAATAATAAACAAAATCGTCAATAATATACAACAGTACAGACACTAGGCCGCATCCCCCAGAAAGAGGGGTGGCTGACGGCAAGGCGCACCTCACACCCTCAAACGCTCACACTCACACAACTTAGCCCTTTTGTGCTAAAGGGTCTGGCCGGTAGCCCCTCAACTTACACTCTGTGACCCGAGTACAGTCCAAGGAACCGTCGTCAGCAGCAGGGTCCGACAGTTTTCACTGGTTTACCCCCGCCGCGTCACAATTGCAGGGCCCCTTCCCCACCCACGAACATCCTGACAGCGGGATGCCAAGGGCGGGAAAGCACACCAGAGCAGCGTCGAAATCAACCATTCACAACCATTCTTCACTCACGCCTGTTCATTGCACGCTCTCTCGTCACCTCCACATTCATGTCTCTCCTTCCCAACGCCTGCTTCAGACCATCCATCCACCCAAACTTCAGTCTACCTCTAGGCCTGCGACCACTCGCCTCCGCATTCATCGCCCTTTTCACCAATCTCCCCCCATATACAAAGCCATCAAAAATATACAATGTCATCAATAATATGCGACATCATCAGTTGTGTGCAAAGTCTTCAATTATATCGAAATCAACAACAATATGCGAAGTCGTCAATTGTATACAGGTTCATCGATAATAAACAAAGTCATCAATAATACACACAGGCATTAAAAATATACAAAACATTATACATACACAAAGGCATCATTTCATACAAAGTCATCAAAAATATACAAAGTTAGCAATAATATGCAAAGTCAATCAATAATATACTTAGTCATCAATAATATACGCAGTCACCAATAATATACAACGTCACCAATAATATACAAGGACATCAATAATATGCAAAGTCATCAATAACACACATGGACATCGTTAATACACAAAGTTCTCAATAATATACGAAATCGTCAATAATGAACAAACTGCTGATTAATACACAAAGTCATAAATAATATACAAAGTCATGAATAATACACAAAGTCATGAATAATATACAAACTCAGCTTTAATACACAGAGTCGTAAATAATAAAGCAAGTGGTAAAAACGTACAAATTCGTCAATAATAAACAAAGCAGTCAATAATGTACGAGTGGACGCTGTTCGAAACTCACTTGTATACCCAAGCGGGTAACCTTCGAGTATTATTTCACTGTATAAGCAGGCTACGACTATAGCGACAAATGATGAATCCATCCATGTGTTGGCAATGGGGAAATTCGTGTGCGATTTAATACATTTTTCCCCTGGAATTGTCGAACAGTGCTGGAATTAAATTAAACTGATGTCGACTATTTTAATCAGGACCAACCTCACTTCTGCCTCAATCACTTATGCACCCCTTTCAGTGAATTGCTTCGGAATTTAATTGTTGTGAAAAATGACAATTTATGAGGAGTTTAAATTACTATTTTATTGACGTTTAAAGGGTTCAATCCCAAGCGGAATACTGATGAGAGAGGATCTGTCGCCGCCTGGGATCAAAGGTATGGGGACAGAATTGGTCAGTTCATGTTTAGCTCATCAGCCCCTTCAAGAGATGACGTCGAGTCGAAGAGTTACACTTTCTTCCAATGGGATTTGAGGCGTCCACTCCGTCGCATTGCCGCTAGTTTACATTTGGATTGCTACGCTGTTTGGTGTGTAATTGCATCATGGTTAGATGATTTATTCATTCTCATTAGGGCTTTACTTATGCAAAGTTAAGCACTAATAGTATTTACTTGTGCTTTACTTATGCAAAAGAGTCAGATTTCAATCACAGCATTTTAAACAACCATTCGGCGATTTCTTGCTTGATGCGGTTTAAGATTCTGAGTCATGAGACGACTGCCGGACAGGCATGCGAGAGTCTCATTAATATCTGCAACCCCGATTTCTATTCAGTTAAACCTTTAAAGTGTTTTTAAAACGATGTGTGTCGGGAAAAATTATTCGTGACTAATATTTTTTGATCAAGTTGAACCTCAAAACAATCACCATCCAACCGCATTGCGAAGTAAAAAAAATGTAGCATTAAACTCGTATTATCAAGAACCCGTAACAGAAGCAGTTATTTATAAGCGATCTCAAATAATGAAGAGTCCTTGCTTCTAGTAAGCTTTTACATAATCGTTCGATACCTGTTGCTCACACAAATTTATTCTCACGTTTCATTGGACTGATTTTTTTCCCTTGAACGTTGCAATTTTGTTCCAACAAGAATTAGATGCATATTTGTCCCGCTGTCCCATAGCGTGAAGCGACAGACTTCCCACGTCCTGTTCCCAAGGCAATCTTCCCATGGACTGTACGCATGAAGACTTCCCATGTCTTGTTCACACGGCAGATTCCCCATAGCCTGTTCGCACTCCAGACTCCCCATGGCCTATTCGCACTGCAGACTCCTCATGACCTGTTCGCACTCTAGACTCCCCATGGCCTATTCACACTGCAGACTCCTCATGGCCTGTTCGCACCACAGACTTCCCATGACCTATTCGCACTGCAGACTCATCATGGCCTGTTCGCACTACAGACTTTACATGGCCTATCGAGCTGCTGACTCCCCATGGCCTGTTTGCATTGCAGACTTCCCATGGCCTGTTCAGACTGCAGACTCCACAAGGCCTTTTCACACTACAGACTACCCATGGCCTGTTCACACTGCAGACTCCCCATGACCGGCTTGCACTGCAGACTCCCCATGGCCTGTTCATACTGCAGACACCCTATGGCCTGTTCGCACTGCAAACTTCACATGGCCTGTTAACAATGCAAACTCCCCATGACCTGTTCACACTACAGAATCCCACTGCATGTTCGCACTGCAGACTCTCAATGACCTGTTCACACTGCAGACACCCCTTCTGCAGACACCCCTTGACCTGTTCACAATACAGACGCCCCATGGCCTGTTCGCACTGCAGACTCCCCATGACCTGTTCACACTACATACTTCCCATGACCTGTTGGCACTACAGACACCACAGGGCCTGATCGCACTGCAGACTCCCCATGACCTGTTTGCATTGCAGACTCCCCATGGTCTGTTCGCCCCTCAGACTCCCCATGGTCTGTTTGCGCTGCAGACTCTCATGGCCTGTTCACACTGCAGACTCCTTATAGCCTTTTCGCACTGCAGACTCTCCATGGCCTGTTCTCTCTGCAAACTCCCCATGGCCTGTTTGCACTGCTGACTTCTCATGGTCGGTCCAGACTGCTGACTCCCCATGGGGATACGCAACCGTATCTCCATAGTCTGTTCGAGCTGCGGACTCCCCATGACATTTTCAGACTGCAGACACCCTGTGGCTTGTTTTCTATGCAGACTCCCTATGGCCTGTTCATACTGCAGACACCCTGTGGCTTGTTTGCTATGCAGACTCCCCATGGCCTGTTCGTACTGCAGACACCCTGTGGCTTGTTTGCTATGCAGACTCCCCATGGTCTGTTCGCACTGCAGACTCACCATGGCCTATTTGCTCTGCAGACTCCCCATGGCCTGCTCACTCTGCAGACTCCCCATGGCCTGCTCGCTCTGCAGACTCCCCATGGCCTGTTCGCTCTGCAGACTCCCCATGGCCTGTTCGCTCTGCAGACTTCCCATGGCCTGTTCGCTCTGCAGACTTCCCATGGCCTGTTCGCTCTGCAGACTCCCCATGACCTACTCACTCTGCAGACTCCCCATGGCCTGCTCACTCTGCAGACTCCCCATGGCCTGCTCGCTCTGCAGACTCCCCATGACCTGTTCGCTCTGCAGACTCCCCATGGCCTGTTCGCTCTGCAGACTTCCCATGGCCTGTTCGCTCTGCAGACTTCCCATGGCCTGTTCGCTCTGCAGACTCCCCATGACCTACTCACTCTGCAGACTCCCCATGGCCTGCTCACTCTGCAGACTCCCCATGGCCTGCTCGCTCTGCAGACTCCCCATGACCTGTTCGCTCTGCAGACTCCCCATGGCCTGTTCGCTCTGCAGACTTCCCATGGCCTGTTCGCTCTGCAGACTTCCCATGGCCTG
>SDVV010027344.1:0-12123 GCA_016164225.1 Gammarus roeselii | reverse complement strand
TATGTAATGAGGTCATACAAGGACTAATTTTTGCAGGGGCTCACGCTGCACCTGCCCTTGTAACAGCAGTATGTAATGAGGTCATACAAGGACTAATTGTTGCAGGGGCTCACGCCGCACCTGCCCTTGTAACAGCAGTATGTAATGAGGTCATACAAGGACTAATTGTTGCAGGGGCTCACGCCGCACCTGCCCTTGTAACAACAGTATGTAATGAGGTCATACAAGGACTAATTGTTGCAGGGGCTCACGCCGCACCTGCCCTTGTAACAGCAGTGTGTAATGAGGTCATACAAGGACTAATTGTTGCAGGGGCTCACGCCGCACCTGCCCTTGTAACAACAGTATGTAATGAGGTCATACAGGGAATTATTGTTGCAGAAGTTCTCGCCTCACCTGCCCCTGTAGCAGCGGCGAGTAATGAGGTCACACAAGGTATTTGTTTCAGGACCTCTCGCCGCACCTGCCCTTGAAACAGAGCAAACAATGAGGTCATACAAGGACTGGTGTTTGGAGAAGCACGAGCCGCACCTGCTCTTGTGACAGCGAAAAGTAATAAGGTCATACGAGGACTAATTGTGAAAAAAAGTAACCAAGAAATTTAACAAAAATATTCCCATTTATTGGTCATTATAGGTATCAAATTAATAATGATTTTTTATCAACTTACAGTATATTGCTCTGTGATTCTGTTCTTAAGATGAAAATAAGAAAAAGTCTATAAAATTTTTGATTCCATAACTACATAGTTTGCATTTATTTCAGAACATGATATATGTAAATCATTCAAGATCCCTCGATTCAGATACAAGTAAATCTGTAAACATTATTTTAAACATTCAGGATTATAAGGTGTCGGACCCACTCCCTATCCTGCCCATGAAATATACAGTTCAATTTATGGCTGCGTCTGTACATTCATAATACATTGAGAGGAGGACAGAAGACTGACGGGTAAAGTCACAGTGGGTATTCGAATGCAGTAGACATGAAGAATTTGGGCGCTAGTTAAGCTAGGAGTGATGTATTCCTACGTTCGTTAGGGGTACCTAAATAACAGAAAAGCTAGAAGATAATTAAAATATTCACTATAATTCAAGCCATTATCGAAGCCGAGTGATTAGTGTACACAGCTGCAGAACTTTTGGTGGTGCATGTCGCGAGTTCGAACCTCGTGCAGCAAGGACATAGCTATCTTGTGAAGTAGTGGTCGCCCTCCCACCCATCTCATGTGTCAGCCTTACTCAGTCACACTTCATGGTATGGGCAAACAGCTGTGGCTCTATACATGCATAGTACATGAATTTTATTTCACAACCTCAAAGAATCAGAGTACTTGCATGTCAAATGTACAGTGATCGGGACCGTTGCATTAAACGGACTCATTGGTGTTTTATAAACCGTTTTCACAAACATAGCAACACTAGATCGCTATTAACAAACTCTCGCCTACTCCACACCTATGCAGTATCATCCATAACGCATCCGTGTCGACCAAATCGTTTGCTTTTTCCGGTTCCATTAAAGCCCAGAACACATCCATCCCCTGCGACGATATTTCTCACAGAATTGTCCCTCATCAATATTCTTATCTACACACCATCTACCACCCCTATCGCCTTATTGCTCCACGCCCATCGGACCATCCGCTCTCTAGCACAACTTCACATTTCCTCGAAATCAACAACTTTACATTTCCTCGAAATCAACACAGAATCCATCAGAGCTCTATTCCCCACTGCACCACAAGTCATCATTACACATGTTGTCTTGTGGACACTACAAGCTATTCCCCACTACACCACAAGTTACACATGTGTGCTTGTGGACACTACAAGCTATTCCCCACTGCACCACAAGTCATCATTACACATGTGTACTTTTGGAAATTACAAGCTAATCCCCACTGCACCACAAGTCATCATTACACATGTGTACTTGTGGACATTACAAGCTGTTTTCCACTGCACCACAAGTCATCATTACACATGTGTACTTGTGGACATTACAAGCTATTCCCCACTGCACCACAAGTCATCATTACACATGCGTACTTGTGGACATTACAAGCTATTCCAAACTGCACCACAAGTCATCATTACACATGTGTACTTGTGGACATTACACGCTGTTTCTCACCCCCACCTCCGGTCAACCTATCAGGTTCTACGTCTCGAACTCTCGCATTTTGGTCCTCCAGTGCCACCACGTTGTATTGACCTCCAAGACCCTCAACTCTGGCATTTTGGTCCTAAAGTGCCACCGCGTTGTATTATTGACCTCCAAGACTCTTAACTCTGTCATTTTGGTCCTCCAGTGCCACCGCGTTATATTGACCTCCAAGACTCTCAACTCTGGCATTTTGGTCCTCCAGTGCCACCGCGTTGTATTGACCTCCAAGACTCTCAACTCTGGCATTTTGGTCCTCCAGTGCCACCGCGTTGTATTGACCTCCAAGACTCTCAACTCTGGCATTTTGGTCCTCCAGTGCCACCGCGTTGTATTGACCTCCAAGACTCTCAACTCTGGCATTTTGGTCCTCCAGTGCCACCGCGTTGTATTGACCTCCAAGACTCTCAACTCTGGCATTTTGGTCCTCCAGTGCCACCGCGTTGTATTGACCTCCAAGACTCTCAACTCTGGCATTTTGGTCCTCCAGTGCCACCGCGTTGTATTGACCTCCAAGACTCTCAACTCTGGCATTTTGGTCCTCCAGTGCCACCGCGTTGTATTGACCTCCAAGACTCTCAACTCTGGCATTTTGGTCCTCCAGTGCCACCGCGTTGTATTGACCTCCAAGACTCTCAACTCTGGCATTTTGGTCCTCCAGTGCCACCGCGTTGTATTGACCTCCAAGACTCTCAACTCTGGCATTTTGGTCCTCCAGTGCCACCGCGTTGTATTGACCTCCAAGACTCTCAACTCCCTCACTCAGACCAATTCAAAGATACTCCCTCTTTTCCTCACTCGTCTTGCTAACTGGTTCATATGAACTCACAAACGCCCTTATTGTATATCTAACTTATCCTTCATCCGCATCATTCTAGAGGATACTTCCTTCCACTCCGTAACGCTATTAGCTATCTTATCCTTCAATGCTAACACTACACCTTCTCGTGCACCACCTTCCTCCATGCCCGACTTCCTTCCACATGCCGCACCAATCACCCACTTCTGTGATTTATCCCCACTGCAATCCACCACTTTCAACAACCTTAACAATATGGTTTGGAGAGGCGCGGTCCTCTTCTCGAGCCTCTCGTCTTGCTATTTTTCCTGAGAGATGTTTATTAAATTTTAGAATTTTAATGTTACTTTGTTGCATAGATTATTCACTTAAAATATCACACGTATGCTAGTGAAAAGTATGTGTGTTGATTCAGTGAGCCGTCTACAGTTTTCCAGATTGTTTCTTGAATAATTATTCGAACGAATTTCTGGCTTACCAAACCAAAATTATACACATCATACCATTAAACCTTTACTACAGTGCTGAGAGAAGTAAAGTAATTAAAGGAAATTAAATCCTGGAAAGAATCGCTCTGTCGGACTGCTGTGCTCAGCCTTGTCCACAATAGAATTTTCAATTATCATCACGACACCAGTTTCACTACAATTACAGACTCGCGTTCTGAAGCAAAAATAAAGGGAACAAGTTGTCATTAGCCTTCTGAGGTGTTAACCCTAGATGGTTTCTCGGACACCTGGACTGCCGGACGGACATGTGGAAAAATTATATTTGTGATGTTGAGTTAAGTTAAGTGAATCCATGCACAGTTTGTTCGTTCTGAGTTGGTTATGTTACGATAGGTTTAGTTTGGCTAGCCAAAACAGTGAATAAATCCAGATTGGGAGGCTGTACGTCCGCAGACCGGATCATTTGGGGCTTATTGCATGCCCGAGGAAGTGCTTACTACATTAAAGGACGATACAATATTGGATAGTGGCCTGTTCCTACTGAGAACTCACTTGTTCAACAACCTGAATGATCCTCGGAGCAGAAATGATCCCAAATGCAGATATTACAGCGCATTTGTTCCAGAAACGTTCCAAAGATCAACCTGAGTTACGTTTCGGATTAGGATTTGAAAAATACATTTAATGACGAAATCGAACTGCAAACTTTGATGAAACAAGGTTTCCTCGCTTTCTCTAATACCAGCCACTGCTGATTGTATTGTTCCCCGTGGGGCTGACCCAGTCTAAAAGTCACAGGGAAGAAGATCCGCTCCCCTGAAACTGTCCCTCCAAGCAATGGCAATTTACTTGCAATTCCTTGTATTTTCACGATAAGATTCTTCATAGCAAGGATAATCTATTTTGTTGATTTGATTTATGTATTCTCTATTATTTTTTACTAACTTGAATCATGCTATCATTCTTCTTTCAATTTTTGAGTCTATGCATACTTTACTTTCCTAATTTCGTTGACTCAATTAGATATGCTATTGAAATACTTATTTTCTGTACAAATACTACAGAAACGCATCAATACCTCTTTCCAAATTAATTTCTCTCCCTTTGTTCTCCCTCCACACCAGCTGTTTGGACCAAGCCTGCCCCCAAACCGGACTGTTAGCTCATTAGTGGGCCACTCTGTTCTTCAGGGAAAACTCGTAGTTTATCATCACTAAAGGGGCTTCAGGGGCTAATTTTTTCGAGGAAATGTTGTCGACCATCAGTGTAACAAATTTATTGTCTAAAAAACAGGTTTATTTCGAGTGGTTATGAGAAAAGCTTCCTAAATGCAGAGGAAGTCGAACAATTATGGAACGAAGAGTCGGTGAGAAGAGAATTTGTACCAAGTGTTATGCCTTAAGAAATGGAAAGATTATGGGACAGTAGAAAATTTAAGTCCAGTTCCGTAAAATCTTGATAATATAATGCATCATTATTGTCGAGGGCGGGCCGGTGACTCGGTTGGTGGCCTCAGGGTACAGTGAAAGTTACACGTCCGTTCCCTGTCATGAGTTAGAATTCCTGGGAAAATTTTCGTGCTGTGAATATTGTTTTCAGTCAGAAATACAGCTAGTTGGTGGCACTTTTGGTGGCTCTCTCTAGGTAGAGCTAAATGGTGACTCTTTTGGTGACTCTCAGTACGTAGAGCTAGTTGGTGGCTCTCCTAATGGCTCTCTTTAGGTAGAGCCAGTTGATGGCTCTCTTGGTGACTCTCCTGATGGCTCTCTTTAGGTAGAGCTAGTTGGTGACTCTCTTGGTGACTCTCTGTACGTAGAGCTAGTTGGTGGCTCTCCTGATGGCTCTCTTTAGGTAGAGTCAGTTGGTGGCTCTCTTGGTGACTCTCTGTACGTAGAGCTAGTTGGTGGCTCTCCTGATGGCTCTCTTTAGGTAGAGCTAGTTGGTGACTCTCTTGGTGACTCTCTGTACGTAGAGCTAGTTGGTGGCTCTCCTCATGGCTCTCTTTAGGTAGAGCTAGTTGATGACTCTCTTGGTGACTCTCTGTACGTAGAGCTAGTTGGTGACTCTCCTGATGGCTCTCTTTAGGTAGAGCTAGTTGGTGACTCTCTTGGTGACTCTCTGTACGTAGAGCTAGTTGGTGTCTCTCCTGATGGCTCTCTTTAGGTAGAGCTAGTTGGTGACTCTCTTGGTGACGCTCTGTACGTAGTGCTAGTTGGTGGCTCTCCTGATGGCTCTCTTTAGGTAGAGCTAGTTGGTGACTCTCTTGGTGACTCTCTGTACCTAGAGCTAGTTGGTGGCTCTACTGATGGCTCTCTTTAGGTAGAGCTAGTTAGTGTCATGAAGTATGGAAGGCTGAATGATGTATCGATCACGCTAATTGCCAGAAATTTCAGGACGGAGTAACCGAGAGAGCGGGCGATGAAAAAGAGCATGCGTTCAATGAGTGTGAAAGAAAGAGTCTAGCGCGACCCTGAAGAGCTGCTCCCCACCCGCGGTCGTCACTTTGAGCCACGAGATGGCCTGGAGGAGGGAGATGGATGTGCACCAAAGATGCAACGTCATGTGACCAGTGAAAGCAGTTGGGCCCTGTTGCTGGCACTGGTCCCTGAACTCACTCTACACCACGAGTGAACGGAGAGGCTCCTTACCGGTCCATTTAGAGCTCATAGGGATAAATGGTGCATGTGTCGGAGCGTGTTGAAAAGAGCAAAAAAAATGATCTGAGCGTGTTGCAAAGAGTAGAAGAATGGTCTGAGCGTGTTGAAAAGAGTAGAAGAATGGTCTGAGCGTGTTGGGAAGAGTAGAAGAATGGTCTGAGCGTGTTGGAAAGAGTAGAAGAATTGTCTGAGCGTGTTGGAAAGAGTATAAAAATGGTCTGAGCGTGTTGGAAAGAGTAGAAGAATGGTCTGTGCGTGTTGGAAAGAGTAGAAAAATGGTCTGGGCGTGTTGGAAAGAGTAGAAGAATGGTCTGAGCGTGTTGGAAAGAGTAGAAGAATGGTCTGTGCGTGTTGGAAAGAGTAGAAGAATGGTCTGAGCGTGTTGGAAAGAGTAGAAGAATGGTCTGTGCGTTTTGGAAAGAGAAGAAGAATGGTCTGAGCGTGTTGGAAAGAGTAGAAGAATGGTCTTGCCGTCGGTCGCTCTCCAGCCTGCAGTAAACTGCATCATGTCTACAGATAGTCCATAGATAGTGATAATATTTAACTAAAATTGTAGTAACTATTTTTTGAATAGATAGTTTTATTATTACTAACAGCGTCATTTAGGAGAGCTAATAACTCATATTACTTAACAAACCAGCCTCTTTACGTGAATGGGAGACATCCTCTGTACAATATTCACTTGCTTTACAGTATACGGAGTGTTGAACGGGTTAGCAACAGATTTTTGTGAACACTCTCTAACAAAGCGAAAACATGGCAACAAATTAAAAATCATTTGCGCAACGATCAATCCTCCATGTTTTGTTTTGCAACTCCACCTCCAAAAAGTGAATTTCCTGCACTCTGATCTCCCTGGGATTCTAACTTTTTTCCATTGTATCCTATTGTAAAATATGCTGTTATCCATCTTTAACTGACGTCTTAAAAAGTCCATCTGAAAAATCCTCAAAAATAAGTTTGAACCATCTGTAGAATTTTTGGACAGCTTATTATCGTAATGTTACTTCACTTTATTCTATCATGAGCTGGTTCATTTTCACCCTGACTTCTCCTACCTCAAGTTCCCATGAATATCTCGTCCCATTTACACCCACTCACGATCAGCTGTGCAGAGCAAAAACCACCTCCTAACCCAGCTGTTAGCTCATTAGTCTGGTCGGCTAGTTCGTTACCGGAGGCTCTAGAGGCTTTTGGCAATAAATAGGTTCCCTGTTCATTTTTTTTCGCAGGGAAAGAAATTTTTGAACTAAGAGAATAGATGAGGAGAAAAGGCTCAACACGTTCGACTCGACTCAAGATTAAGTGATAGCGCGTTAATGTATGAACGAAAACGTGACTGCAAAGGAGAATGAGGAGAGTGCAAAGGAGAGTGAGAAGAACAAGCGGTGAAAATGTTTGGTAATGCTAAAATGTTAATTTAAGTCACGATGATGTTTAAAGACTGCATGAGACAGCATACCGACGTTAGTCAAGTCACTCTCAACGCAAACTAAACACTTTCATTATCTTCAACAAATAACTAGTCACTCTTCTATAATTTTCAAAACATAACTCACCGCACACATCTTATCAGAATTTCATACTATTTCAAACAATGTGTTATTGCACTCTCATTTTAAACCTTTACAAATCACTCTCCCATCTCTATCAACTTAGAATTGATCTTGAACCCCCTCTCTCCCCAAATCTCCAGCTCAAAGGAGTTAGTGTTCCCTCCTCTCAGCCGAGAGCGCTCGGTAAATATTCTTGACCGTGCTGGCTTAATCTTGTTTAGAAGAGGTAAAGAGTTCACTTTGAGAAG
The DNA here is from genome assembly GCA_016164225.1 of Gammarus roeselii. Lineage (NCBI taxonomy): Eukaryota > Metazoa > Arthropoda > Malacostraca > Amphipoda > Gammaridae > Gammarus > Gammarus roeselii. Next base: position 4,245 of record SDVV010027344.1, on the reverse strand, counting down.
AGAAAAACTCCCTTCTGTTCTTTTGAATTTTTCTCTTTGAAAAAAAAGACGACCGAACTAAAGAGGTTTCACTAGCCGACCGAACGAATGAGCTTTCACTAGCCAACCGAACTAATGAGCTTGCACTAGCCGACCGAACGAATGTGCTTTCACTAACCGACCGAACTAATGAGCTTTTACTAGCCGGCCGAACTAATGAGCTTTCACTAACCGACCGAACTAATGAGCTTTCCTTAGCTGACCGAACTAATGAGCTTTCACTAACCGACCGAACTAATGAGCTTTCACTAGCCGACCGAACTAATGAGCTTTCACTAACCGACCGAACTAATGAGCTTTCACTAGACGACCGAACGAATGAGCTTTCACTAGCCGACCGAACTAATGAGCTTTTACTAAGCGACCGAACTAATGAGCTTTTACTAGCCGACCGAACGAATGAGCTTTCACTAGCCGACCGAACGAATGAGCTTTTACTAACCGGTCGAACGAATGAGCTTTTACTAGCCGACCGAACGAATGAGCTTTCACTAGCCGACCGAACGAATGAGCTTTCACTAGCCGACCGAACTAATGAGCTTTTACTATCCGGCGGAACTAATGAGCTTTTACTAGCCGACCGAACTAATGAGCTTTCTCTAGCCGACCAAACTAATGAGCTTTCACTAGCCGACCGAACTAATGAGCTTTCACTAGCCGACCGAACGAATGAGCTTTCACTAGCCGACCGAACGAATGAGCTTTTACTAGCCGACTGAACTAATGAGCTTTTACTAGCCGACCGAACTACGAGCTTTCACTAGCCGACCGAACTAATGAGCTTTCACTAACCGACCGAACTAATGAGCTTTCACTAGCCGACCGAACTAATGAGCTTTCACTAACCGACCGAACTAATGAGCTTTCACTAGCCGACCGAACTAATGAGCTTTCACCAGCCGACCGAACTAATGAGCTTTCACTAACCGACTGAACTAATGAGCTTTCACTAGCCGACCGAACTAATGAGCTTTCACTAACCGACCGAACTTATAAGCCAACAGCCGGGTTTAAAGACAGGTTTTGTTCGGTGAAGTTGATTGGTTGGGAATGTAAATGGAACGAGACGGGAAGAGACGATCTGTGACATTTCGATTTTTTTTTTTTTTTTTTTTTTTAATATAGGAAAATTCTGTCTTAATAGTTTGAACTCGTTATGTAAGTTTGGAAACGTAATGAGCATTGAGAGACGAATAAAATTAACAGGACTGAAGAACAATTCCATTCTTCTTTGAATAAAATTACGCAACTCTGACTATTTTTCAGGCGTTCCTTTTAGTGTTTCTTTTTTTTCTCATTTTCTCAGACCCGTCAATGTTTCTACTTCCCGCATCTTCTCGATTTTTGCCCATTACCGCTCAAACAATTAATCTTGCTGCTAAAGTAAATAAGTTTGAAGTAAATTTTCCATGGCAATAACTTCCTCCGTTGTTCACAAGTTTTATTTTCCCTTAAAAAATTATTGAACGTCAAAAGCCTATGCACTGAAAAACTTTGAGCTTTCCCTTGAAGAACTGACAGGCCAAACTAATGAGACAAAAGGCTATATAGAGGGATGGTTTTAGTCAACACTGCTGATTGGGAAGAAGTATGAGAGACATTATTGGGAAGAGGTATGATGAGACATTATTGGGAAGAGACATAGAGAGAGACATTATTGGGAAGAGATATAGAGAAAGACATTATTGGGGAGAGGTATGATGAGACATTATTGGGAAGAGGTATAAAGAGAGACAGTATTGGGGAGAGGGATGATGAGACAATATTGGGAAGAGGTATAGAGAGAGACATTATTGGGGAGAGGGATGATGAGACAATAATGGGAAGAGGTATAGAGGGAGACATTATTGGGGAGAGGGATGATGAGACAATAATGGGAAGAGGTATAGAGGGAGAGATGTCATTATGTCATTGGGAAGAGGTATGGGGAGAGATATTATTTGTAAGAGGTATAGAGAAAGAGGTCCTTGGGAGGAGGCATGGAGAGAGGTATTATTGGGAATAGGTATGGAAAGCTAAATTAGTGGAGAGAGGTCTGAAGATAAATATCATTGAGAAGAGATATAAAGAGTGTTATCTAATAGAGAGGTATGAAGAGTGATATCATTGGGGAAATGTATAGAAATATATATTATTTTATGGAGGTATATAGAGGAGTTCCATGGTATGAGACACGGCAAGAGATATCATTGGAGAGATGCAACGGGCATCTTACGATCAAAATTGTCAACGTCATGAAACACATATATCATTTTACCTTATAGAATACCTTCTCCAATATATTCTTTGGCCTTTTTCTATGTTGAGTCTCTGAAATATTTGCAAGCGAATCATCTGTTTCATCTACAACACAAAGCGACGACTCCAAATATCGTCAAATTCTGATTTTTTACCGTTTAGTATTCCTATATAGAAGTGTTTGAGCCAGATCTCACATTCCCTCTGAGCAGCGCCGACGCTCGTTTGCTCATTACAGCACTAACTGGTAATCTTGTTTCCAGGGGAAAAAAGGAACAAAAATCCTTCTCTGTTCAATATTTTATCTCTGATCTGAAAAAATAGAACAGCGAGACGTTTTTATTGTAGAAACAAGGGTAACTTTTACTAACGAACTGACCGATCGTACTAATGAGCCAGAGCAAGGTTTGGCGGTGGGTTTTGCTCCGCACGGTTGATTGGGAGTGAGGGTAAGTGAGACGAGGGATTGATGGAGACTGGTTACTCAACACGGCTGATCAGCAGTGAGGGTAAGTGAGACAAAGGATTGATGGAGACTGGTTACTCAACACGGCTGATCAGCAGTGAGGGTAAGTGAGACGAGGGATTGATGAAGACTGGGAACTCAACACGGCTGATCAGGAGTGAGTGTAAGTAGGACGAGGGATTGATGGAGACTGGTTGGAAGAAGTTTGAGCAACAATTTACCAATTCATGGCTAGACGAACATCTGTTGCATAACTCATTCCCCGCCTGATTGTTCTGCCACTCCACAAATCACATCCAGGGCACGAATAAAGTATCTACGAGAGGCCTCTGTTAGAGCTTTGTGGAGACTTGGAGCTCCCGTTTTGGCTATACGACAGGCCTCCTAAAGAGTTTGTGGAGACTTGGAGTTCCGTTTGGTCGTACGAGAGGCATCTTAAAGAGCTTTGTGGAGACTTGGAGTTCCTGCTTGGTAGTACGAGAGGCCTCTTTAAGAGCTTTGTGGAAACTTGGAGTTCCGTTTGGTCGTACGAGAGGCATCTTTAAGAGCTTTGTGGAGACTTGGAGTTCCCGTTTGGTCGTACGAGAGGCCTCTTTAAGAGCTTTGTGGAGACTTGGAGTTCCCGTTTGGTAGTACGAGAGGCATCTTTAAGAGCTTTGTGGAGACTTGGAGTTCCCGTTTGGTCGTACGAGAGGCCTCTTTAAGAGCTTTGTGGAGACTTGGAGTCCCGTTTTGTCGTACGAGAGGCCTCTTTAAGAGCTTTGTGGAGACTTGGAGTTCCCGTTTGGTCGTACGAGAGGCATCTTTAAGAGCTTTGTGGAGACTTGGAGTTCCGTTTGGTCGTACGAGAGGCCTCTTTAAGAGCTTTGTGGAGACTTGGAGTTCCCGCTCGGTCGTACGAGAGGCCTCTTTAAGAGCTTGTGGAGACTTGGAGTTCCCGCTCGGTCGTACGAGAGGCCTCTTTAAGGGCTTTGTGGAGACTTGGAGCTCCCGTTTAGTCGTACGAAAGGCCTCCTTTGGAAATTTGTAAAGACTTCGGGTTCACGTTATGGTCCGGAGACCTCTTTAGGAGCTATGGGAATACTTCCAGTTCACATTGAGCGAGAAAATCGAAGTTTTCTCCGAACAAAGTAATATTTATAGTGTCCAATTAATTAGCTTTATCTTCCCATCAAACTCATGTTGGTCATAGACGGAGACTCGTCGATGTTCAATACCTGTTAGACGTCGCACTAACGCACTAATTGAATTGTTCAGTAATTATATGAGCTAATTGCCATTTCTGTGTACGTACTTTCCACTCTAAATTCCGGATCCTTTTCATCATTTTCCTTTACCAATCTAAAACAAAATAAGGAATTTTTGACTATTTTAAAAAATGAAAATATGCCTCTCAGGTCATCGTTTTCCGGTGTATTGTTAATTATACTAGATAAGAATAATTGGCCCATTTATTATTATTACTCATAGTAATAGTGAGAAAGGAAAATATAGTGTGATAT
>SDVV010027343.1:0-12123 GCA_016164225.1 Gammarus roeselii | reverse complement strand
GATATCATTTTACGAAATCATAAGCTTTTCACACCAAAAATTCGATGAGAGCATCTTCGCAAAACAAAAATAATGACTCCGACCTCGCTCTCTTGTGTTATCTTGATCTTTGGTACCAGTGACAGTCTGTGGGTTCTTTATCAATGACGAATATTTATTCCTCACATGAAGCTGTCAACTCGTCATATCGGTGTAGGATTCATCATCTGGGTGTGTTTTTTTTCCTCTAATCTATTGATGTTCTAGACTAACTCCCTTGGTACACATTTAAGATAAACGTCGACCTTTGGGAGAAGTATATGCAACACTTGCAATCCTATCCTTGTAACCAAAACTTTGTATTCAGTCTTCAGCGAGCTTTTCATGGACGCTAATCTTTTAATTACTGGTACATGTTTATGACATCGAATCGATTTAGTTTTCTTCTTGCTATTGCCCACATTCCCATCAATTATATTTCCGCAGATTTCCAAAATATACATAATTCTTCTTGCATTCAAACGTTTGAGACATGATTCTCTCTGATCGTGTTTTATTTCCAAAATAATTTTGAAACAGAATCAGATATACATTTGATTTTATTATGCAATTTTTCCCTTCATATACTTGTCACCCTTTCATTACCCCATTTAATATTTCGGTTTCCTTCAACGTTTGTAGATTTTTCTTTACATGACATATCCTCGATATCACTGTCACTGTTATCCATTACACTGAAAGTATCCCACGTTTTCCCCCTTATTTTCATTATTTTCAATTTCGGCTAAGGTCTGGGTATACTCCCCTCATTTCACCCAATCTTTATACATTCCACGTTTGGTTGTTACCGGTATCGCACACTCTTTACTACCTGCACCATGTTGACCGTCGTCTATAACATTAGATTGGAAACTCAAGTCCGGTTTATTATGTTCTATCAATGCGCCCATTGTATCCTTAGAGCTTATATTTCCTCGTTCATTTTTAGGATTATCATATTCAAGATAATGGTGTCCTTTGAGATGGCGCCAAAACCTGAATGTGGAGCTTGATTTGCTTAATTTTATCTCCGCATGGCAAATAACTCATACCCCCGTGTTCTCCTTTTTGGTAAAATACTTCCATATCGTACTGGGTGACATCTTTCTTCCCTGAAAGCGGACTGCTATCTGAATGAGTACAGATATGAGTCCATTTTATATATACTTTGTTTACATGCATATATACAGGGTCGTTAGCATCACTGTGTCGGCACATGTGCCGACACATGCCTCGACACAATGCATATATACAGGGTCGTTAGCGTCACTGTGTCGGCACATGTGCCGATACATGTGTCGACACCAGGTAGGTATTTTCATACATTTTATGCAAAAGGGTTACCATACACTGCCGGATGCATTAATTCCTCCCCAACCTGTTGTTGTTCTATTGGTTAGGTTAGGTTGGGGAGGAATTGATGCATCCGGCAGTGTATAGTAACCCTTTTGCATAAAATGTATATAAATACCTTCCTGGTGTCGACACATGTATCGGCACATGTGCCGACACAGTGACGCTAACGAACCTGTATATATGCATGTAAACAAAGTATATATAAAATGGACTCATATCTGTACTCATTTAGATAGTGGTCCGCTTTCAGGGAAGAAAGATGTCGCCCATTACGATATGGAAGTATTTTACCAAAAAGGAGAACACGGGGGTATGTGTTATTTGCCATGCGGAGATAAAATTAGGCAAATCAAGCTCCACATTCGGGTTTTGGCGCCATCTCAAAGGACACCATTATTTCGAAAATTATAATCTTAAAATGAACGAGGAAATATAAGCTCTAAGGATGCAATGGGCGCATTGATAGAACATAATAAACCGGACTTGAGTTTCCAATATAATGTTATAGACGACGGTCAACATGGTGCAGGTAGTAAAGAATGTGCGATGCCGGTGACAACCAAACGTGGAATGTATAAAGATTGGATGAAATGGGGGGAGTATACCCAGACCTTAGCCGAAATTGAAAATAATGAAAATAAGGGGAAAACGTGAGATACTTTCAGTGGAATGGATAACAGTGACAGTGATATCGAGGATATGTCATGTGAAGAAAAATCTACAAACGTTGAAGGAAACCGAAATATCAAATAGGGTAATGAGAGGGTGACAAGTATATGAAGTGAAAAATTGCATAATAAAATCAAATGTATATCTGATTTTGTTTCGATATTATTGGAAATGAAACACGAGGAGAGAGCATCATGTCTCAAACGTTTGAGTGCTAGGAGAATTATGTATATTCCGGAAATCTGCGGGAATATAAGTAATGGAAATGTGGGCAATAGCAAGAAGAAACCTGAAATGATTCGATGTCATAAACATGTAACAGTAATTAAAAAAATAGGGTCCATGAAAAGCTCGCTGAAGACTAAATGCAAAGTTTTGGTTACAAGGATAGGATTGCAAGTGTTGCATACACTTCTCCCAAAGGTCGACGTTTATCTTAAATGTGTACTAAGGGCGTTAGTCTAGAACATCAATAGATTAGAGGAAAAAAAACACACCCAGATGATAAATCCTACACCAATATGACGAGTTGACAGCTTCAGGCGAGGAATAAATATTCGTCATTGATAAAGAACCCACAGACTGTCACTGGTACCAAGGATCAGGATAACACAAGAGAGCGAGGTCGGAGACATTATTTTTGCTTCGCGAAAACTCTCACATCGAATTTTTGGTGTGAAATTGTTATGATTTCGTAAAATGATATCCCATGTATGTATATGTATATATAATTATGTCAAAATCTATTATCAATAGGAATAATATATCTAATAAATCTTTGTTTGCAATATCCTAAATTTAACTCGATTGAACTAGCATTGAAATGCACTAAAACGCCTCTTGCCTGATGTTGAAAATTCGATAGATATTAAGCTAATTGAAGTTGTACACAGCTCCCTCAGCAATCGTAGATAAATATATCTCATTAGGTGAAGGGTAGCCCAACCATAAATGCTCTAGGGCCCCTCTATCCAGTAAATTATCTTCTAAATGTTAAAGTATACATTTTGCAAGGGATCAATAACGAAAATTACATAAAAGATGCATAATGGACATGCACCTCTTAGACATACATTACTCCAAAATATCTGACAATTACCTCTGAGTTCATGAGAATAACGCTATCTTTTTCAACAACGATACCATTCAAATCTGTAACAAATTTCTAGACCTATCTGATGCTATGTCTCTAGCAGAACAAAAAAACTCCAAGCCTAATGTGTCATAACAATGAAGTCTACAATGCTATACTAGGTCACTTCTCAGCTAACTACCACTGATAAATAACAAATTTCATGACAGATATTAAGCTAATTGAAGTTGTACACAGCTCCCTCAGCAATCGTAGATAAATATATCTCATTAGGTGAAGGGTAGTCAAACCATAAATGCTCTAGGACCCCTCCATCCAGTAAATTGTCTTCTAAATGTTAAAGTATACATTTGCAAGGGATCAATAACGAAAATTCCATAAAGATGCATAATGGACTTGCACCTCTTAGACATACATTCCTTCAGAATATCTGACAATTATCTCTGAGTTCATGAGAATATCGTTTTTTTTTTACTATGATACCATTCAAATCTATAACAAATTTCTAGACCTATCTGATGCTATGTCTCTAGCAGAACAAAAAAAATCCAAGCTCAATGTGTCATAACAATGAAATCTACAATGCTTTACTAGGTCACTTCTCAGCTAACTACCACTGATAAATAACAAATTTCTAGACCTATTCCAGTCACGTATAATACTTCAGACATATCTTGCATCTGATTCACCCGTCGTCTCTGAACAACATCAAGCCAAGTCACATCCTGGATATTACCAATAATGAGCCTGACATGAGTCTCCAGTTTAAAGGTTAACCCCGATATTGACACGGAAAAATGCGGTAATCGCCTCTGTCTGAATACATGGACTTCTCCAAGAAGCCCAACAAAAAATATCATTTGTACGATGACACAAATAAATGACTGCTGGGACTAATGAAAAAGCGAAACGACCAACGAATACCCGAGTGAGATCATTTGCTTGCAACCAACGTGTTACAGTATGTTGCTTGCATGTCCGAGGTCTCAGACCAGCAGCTAAGGGTGGCAAAACAGTAAATACTCATGTGAAATAATACCGTAAAACAAATACGAAGATAATTAGGATTGCGGTCGTATCGATAACCCACAGAAATACTACCACCCGAGAACACTTTTGCGTGAAAAAATATGAAAGCACGTCAACATGAACATGTTGTAACCTGTAAATGTTCATAGCCTATATTCAACATCAAGCTAGCATCGAGCATCTCACCGCTAAAGAACTCCACCAAACAACCTACGAAAAATGAGTCAAATAAAGCACAACTAGCTATGCTCTCCTAATATATACCCATATTTCTTGCATAACTATATCGAATATCCTAACGATTCAGGTTTGAGCAGTAAAAATTTTCCTTCAAATGAGTCATTCAATAACAAACAAAGTAATATATATCATACCGTGCGAAATATTTCAATAGAATCATATATATAACGTTGACAAGACCTAATAACATGCATCTATATAATCCGTACGTAAGCAATCGTAAATAAAATCAATCAGATACCGAAAGGACTCTGAAAGATATCGTAAGCAAAACAATTCTCCACGAGAACCATACAGCTCGAGATAAGATCATTGTTTGACAGTTGACATATAAACACCATCAAGCAAATTACCATTTGCGGTTTGGACACCACCTGACTCCGGTCGACCCCTCCCCTCTCCCCCACCCGTCACGGGCAGTCTCTATGTACCGTAAGTAACTCATTTGACCAGAATAGAAGAAAATAAACATATAACTACAATGTCCGAGGAATACAGCGACTAAGTCGGTCACATTAACAAATAACATACATCCTAACCAATACATCGGCCGACTCACAAAAAACATGCGTTCATGGTATCTCTATGTATCATCAGTAACTAACTTGACCACAAGATCAATTTGTCTTAAGATAAAAACTACTATGTCTGAGATATACAGCGACTAAGCCGGACACATTAACAAATAACATACATCCTAACAAATACATCGGCTGATTCATAAAAAACTTGCGTTCCTGGTATCTCTATGTATGATCAGTAACTAACTTGACCACAAGATCAATTTGTCTTAACATAAAACTACAATGTCCGAGATATACAGCGACTAAGTCGGACACATTAACAAATAGCATACATCCTAACAAATACATTCGATAAAAGGTTCAAAGATTTAGTCATCCTATATCTAATTCCTTCACAAAGCATACATGGAGTCACTAATTATCGCCTATCTAATTTCTTCACAGGGTCGTCTTGGCACGTCTGATTATCGCCTATCTAATTCCTTCACGTCCGCGTCTTGGTGGCCCTAATTATCACCTATCTAATTCCTTCACATCCGCGTCTTGGTGGCCCTAATTATCGCCTATCTACTTCCTTCACAGGGCCGTCTTGCTCCGGCTCTTTTATCCCTATCTAATTCCTTCACAGGGCCGTCTAGACGGAATATACACTACTCCTAACTTGCTCAAATTGGCCCTACCACTGCTCGGATCGACCCTAACTTGCTCGAATCGCCTTTAACAGTGCTCATATTTACTCGGATCGGCTCTACCACTTCTCGGGTCGCCCCTGACCTGCTCGGATCACACATACCAGTACTCGGATCTTCCCAAATTTGCTAGGATTGGCCCTATCACGGCTTGGATCGACCCTAACTTACTCGGATCGGCCCTAACACTGCTCGAATCGCCCCTGACTTGCTCGGAACGCACATACCATGACCCGGGTCATCCATAACTTGCTCGGATCGGCCCTACCACTGCTTGGATCACACTAACTTTCTGGGATCGTCTTTATCAGTGCTCATGTTTATTCGGATCGGCCCTACCACTGCTTGGATCACCACGGACCTGCTTGAATCACTCATGACAGTACCCGGATCGTCCTTAAATTGCTCGGATTGGCCCTACCATTGCTCGGATCGCCCCCAACTTGCTCGAATCAACTTTATCAGTGCGCATATTTACTCGGATCGGCCTACCACTGCTCGGATCACCCCTGATCTGCTCGTATCGCTTATACAAGTACTTGAATCGCGACTTACATGCTCGGATCGGCCCTACCAATGTTCGGATTGGTTCGAACTTGCTTGGATCGCCTTTATCAGTGCTCATATTTACTCGGATGGGCCCTACTACTGCTCGGATCGCACCTGACCTGCTCGAATCACGCATACCAGTACTCGGATCATCCGAAATTGGCTAGGATTGGCCCAATCACGGCTTGAATCGACAATAACCGGCTCGGATCGGCCTTCCACTGCTTGGATCGACCCTAACTTGCTCGGATCGCCTCTATCAGTGCTCATACTTACTCGGATCGGCCCTAATACTGCTCGAATCGCCCCTGACCTGCTCGGAACGCACATGCCAGTACTCGGGTCGTCCCTAACTTGCTCGGATCGGCTCTACCACTGCTTGGATCGACCCTAACTTGCTCGGATCGCCTTTATCAGTGCTCATATTTACTCGGAACGGCCCTACCACTGCTCGGATTGCCCCGGACCTGCTCGGATCACTCATAACCATACTCGGATCGACCCTACCACTGCTTGGATCAACCCTAACTAAATAGAATCGCCTTTATCAGTGCTCATATTTCTCGGATCGGCCCTACCACTGCTCGAATCGCCCCTGACTTGCTCGGAACACACATACCAGTACTCGGGTCGTCCATAACTTGCTCGGATTGGTCCTACCACTGCTTGGATCGACACTAACTTGCTCGGATCGCCTTTATCAGTTCTCATATTTTCTTAGATCGACCCTTCCACTGCTTGGATCGCCACGAACCTGATTGAATCACTAATGACAGTACCTGGATCGTCCCTAACTTGCTCGGATCGGCCCTATCACTGTTCGGTTTGACCCGAACCTGCTCGGATCACCTTTATCAGTGCTCATATTTACTCGGATAGACCCTAATACTGCTCAGATCGCCCCGGACCTGATCGGATCGCTCATACAATTATTTGGATCGTCCTAACTTGATCGGATTGGCCATACCACTGCTCGGATCGACCTTAACTTGCTCGGATCGCCTTTATCAGTGCTCATCTTAACTCATATCGGCCCTACCACCTCTCAGGTTGCCCTGACCTGCTCACATTGCTCAGACCAGTTCTCGGATCGTTCCTAACCTGCTCGTGTCCGCCCTACCACTGCTCAGCTCAACCCTAGTCTGCTCGAATGACCTTTATCAGCGCTCATATCTACCCGGATCGGCCCTACCACTGATAGGATCGCCCCTGACCTGCTCGGGCTGCTCATACCAGAACTCGGATCAACCTTAACTTGCTCGGATTGGGCCTAAAACTGCTTGGATCACCCCTGACCTGCTCGGATCTCCCATAATAGTACTCGAATCGTCCCTAACTTTCTTGGGTTGGCCCCTTTCACTGCTCGAACCGACCCTAACTTGCTCGGATCGCCTTTATCAGTGCTCTTGTGCACTCGGATCGGCCCTATCACTGCTCGGATCACCCCTGACCTGCTCGGGTCGCTCATAACAGTACTCGGATCGTCCCTAACTTGCTCGGATTGGCCCTACGGCCAGCTCGGATCAACCCTATCCTTTAAGGATCGCCTTCATCAGTGCTCATATTTACTCGGATTGGCATTACCATTGCTCGGATTGCCTCTGACTTGCTCGGATTGCACATACCATGACTCATATTATACCTAACTTGCTCGGATGGGCCCTACCACTGCTGGAATCAACCCTAACTTGCTCGGACTGGCCATACCAATGATTGATTTCGACCCTAACCTGCTCGGATCATCTTTATCAGTGCTCATATTTACTAGTATCGGCCCTACCACTGCTCTTATCGACCCTGACTTGCTCGGATCGCCTTTATCAGTGCTCATATTCACTCGGATCGGCTATACCACTGCTCGGACCGCCCCTGACCTGCTCGGATCGCTCATACAAGTACTTGGATCGTCCCTAACTTGCTCGGATCGGCCCTGCCAATGCTCGGATTGGCTCGAACTTGCTTGGGTCGCCTTTATCAGTGCTCATATTTACTCGGATCGGCCCTACCACTGCTCGGATCACCCCTGACCTGCTCGGATCGCTCATACTAGTACTTGAATCGTCCCTAACTTGCTCGGATCCGCCCTACCACTGCCCGGATTGCCCTTGACCTGCACGGATTGCTCATACATGTATTTGGATCGTCCCTAACTTGCTCGGATCGGCTCTACCAATGCTCGGATCGGCCCGAACCGCTTGGTACGCCTTTATCAGTGCTCAAATTTACTCGGATTGGCCCTACCACTGCTCGGATCGCCCCTGACCTGCTCGGATCACACATACCAGTACTCGGATCATCCCAAACTGGCTAGGATCGGCCCTATCACAGCTCGGATCGCCCCTGACCTGCTCGGAACGCACACACCAGTACTCGGGTCGTCCGTAATTTGCCCGGATCGGCCCTACCACTGGTTAGATCGACCCTAACTTGCTCGGATCGCTTTTATCAGTACTCATATTTACTCGGAATGGCCCTACCACTGCTCGGATCGCCTCTGACCTACTCAAATCGCACATACCAGTACTCAGACCGTCCCTAACTCGCTCAGCTCAACCCTACCACTGCTTGGATCAACCCTAACTTACTAGAATCGCCTTTTTCAGTGCTCATATGTACTCGGATAGGCCCTACCACTGCTCGAATCGCCCATGACTTGCTCGTGACGCACACACCAGTACTCGCTTCGTTCGTAATTTGCCCGGATCGGTCCTACCACTGGTTGGATCGACCCTAACTTGCTCGGATCGCTTTTATCAGTGCTTATTTTACTCGGAACGGCCCTACCACTGCTCGGATCGCCTCTGACCTATTCAAATCGCACATACCAGTACTCAGACCGTCCCTAACTCGCTCGGATCAACCCTACCACTGCTTGGATCAACCCTAACTTACTAGAATCACCTTTTTCAGTGTTCATATGTACTCGGATAGGCCCTACCACTGCTCGGATTGCCCCGGACCTGCTCGGATCACTCATAACAGTACTTGGATCGTCAATAACTTGCTCGGATCAGTCCTACCACTGCTCGGATTGGTTCTAACGTGCTCGGATCGTCTTTATCATTGCTCATATTTACTCGGATCTGCCCTACCACTTCTTGGATTGCCACTGACCTGCTCATATCGCACATACCAGTACTCAGATAATCCTTAACTTGTTCGGATCAGACCTACCACTGCTTGGATCGACACTAACTTGCTCGGATCGTCTTTATCAGTGCTCTTGTGCACTCGGATCGGCCCTATCACTGCTCGGATTGCCCCTGACCTGCTCGGGTCGCTCATAACAGTGTTCGGATCGTCCCTAACTTGCTCGGATTGGCCCTACCATCGCTTGGATCGACCCTAACCTGCTCGGATCGCCTTTATCAGTGCTCATCTTTACTCGGATCGGCATTACCACTGCTCGGATTGCCCCTGACCTGCTCGGATCACTCATACCAGTACTCATATCGTACCTAATTTGCTCAGGTCGGCCCTACCACTGCTGGAATGAACCCTAACTTGCTCGGACTGGCCATACCAAAGATTGATTTCGACCCTAACTCGCTCGGATCGCCTTAATCAGTGCTCCTATTTATTAGTATCGGCCCTACCACTGCTCGGATCGCCCCTGACCTGCTCAAATCGCACATACCAGAACTCAGACCGTCCCTAACTTGCTAGGATCGGCCCTACCACGACATGGGTCGACCCTAACCTGCTCGGATCGACCCTACCACTGCTTGGATCAACCCTAACTTACTAGAATCGCTTTTTTCAGTGCTCATATTTACTCGGATCGGCCCTACCACTGCTCGGGTCGCCCTTGACCTGCTCGGATCGCTCATACCAGTACTCGGATTGACACTAACCTGCTCGGATTGGCCCTACCACTGCTCGGATCGCCCCTGACCTGCTCGGATCGACCATAACAGCACTCGGATCGTCCCTAACCTGCTCGGTTCGACCCTACCACTGGTCGGATCGACCCTATCTTGCTCGACTCGCCTTTATCAGTGTTCATATTAACTCAGATCGGCCCTACTACTGCTCGGATCGCCCCTCATCTGCTCGGATCACTCATATTAGTACTTGAATCGTTCCTAACTTGCTCGGATCGGCCCTACCACTGCTCGGATCGACCCTAACTTGCTTAGATTGCCTTTACCAGAGCTCATATTCACTCGGATCGGCCCTACCACTGCTCGGCTCGCCCCTGACCTGCTCGGATCGCTCATATAGTACTCGGATTTTCCTTAACATGCTCGGATCGGTCCTACCACTGCTCGGATCGACCCTAACTTGCTCAGATCGCCTTTATGAGTGCTCATATATACTCCGATCGGCCTTACCACTGCTCGGATCGCCCCTGACCTGCTCGGATCGCTTATACCAGTACTCGGATCAACTCTAACATGCTCGGATCGGCCCTACTACTGCTCGGATCGCCTCTGACCTGCTCGGATCGCCCATAACATTATTCGAATCGTCCCTAACTTGCTCGGATCAGCATTATCACTGCTCGGATCGACCCTAACCTGCTCGAATCGTCTTTATCAGTGCTCATATTTACTCGGATCGGTTCTACCACTGCTTGGATCGCCCCTGAACTTCTCGGATCTCTCATGCCAGTACTCGGATTGTCCCTAACTTGCTTGCATCGGCCCTACCATTGCTCGGCTTGACCCTAACTTGTTCCAATCGTCTTTATCAGTGCTCGGATCACCACACACCTGGTTGAATCACCTATACACATGTTTAGATTGTTCCAAATTTATTCGAATCGGCCCTATACCTGCTCGGATTGCCCCTGACATGTTTGGATCACTATTAAAATATCGCAGGAGTAGCTATTATCTCAGAGAAAACGTCTCTAGTGAAGGATTATAGAAAGGTCTTAATTAGTAGGGAGCGGGGATTGGGCGAAGTCACTGATAAGGCGGTTGGAGTCACGTATAAGACAGGCGGACGTATGGGTTGACGAAAACGGATGAACGTACAGCTCTCGGATTATTCATAGGGTATATATAAATAGTATGTTTACATTTAAATATGTACAGGTCACCTTTGGTGCAATTCCAATTGCAGGGTATTTATTGCATATTCATTGCAGAACATGAGGCGTTTTATTACAATTCATTGCAGGACATTATGCGATTTATTGCAAATCATTGTTAGGTCATATTGAAACCTACATATAAGATAATTTAGACTTTAACATAGGTTTCTACAACGACACATTAATGTTACCACACCTTCTACATAGATCCCTCGACTGCGTCTTATCTCTTCCCACTCTTTATCTTATCTCTTATCACCTCCGATCACTGCTGCTCCGTTAGATTCATTCCTTGATCGCATGCTTCCAACTTGATTCGAACTGTATTATATTATTCAATTTACACGTGGTGTATATGTATCTATTTCCGATTATTTTAACAGTATCTACGATATTCGCACCGGTGTTTTTTTTTGTTTAATACATATGCTGTCATATTATGACCGAATTTTACATCACACGTAATTTTTTTTATAAGTATATGAGCTTATTTGAAGATCGACTAGATAGGAAATGATCAGCAATGACATAAGAAGAGTTATGAGATTAATCCTTCGACAATTCTCGAAAAAACGTGATATCTCCATGCTTGCTAATGTTTAGAAGTTCTATTTAGAGCTCAGCTATATATTATACTGATTCGGTAGGAATTTTTTCATTATTTAGGCACAAATCAAACATTGAGATTTAATACCTAACATTTCTCGTAGGCAAGATGTTTCCAAGCCATGTGACCTTCCATACAGCCCTGATCCAACACGTTAGGATGGTGGTCATGGGCAAGAGAAGCGTTGGTCGGGCCGTCATCTATAGATGAGCCAGTGCCTCACGGTCCGAAAATGACATCTTATAAAATCCTTCTCTGCCTCAGCGAAGTGCGGTTCTGTGATTGTTCGTTTTCCAAAGGTGAGTTAT
>SDVV010027342.1:0-10227 GCA_016164225.1 Gammarus roeselii | reverse complement strand
AATAGCTCACCATCAATTGCTCGCAAATGTTCTGAAGTCCTCAACTCCTATGCAAGAAAATTATAGTTGTCAGTGAATAATGATAAACAAACGAGCGGTCAAAATTCTCCTCTACTCACGGCAATTTTGGAGATTAAATGGTATGTCCACCATATCAGAACAAAGGTGGAAGCCGCGGAGAGACGTAAGAGGTTGTATAGCTCTGGCACTTCTTGCAGACAGAAACTGTACAGGATGCTGCTTGTGTCGCTGATTCAGTTTCTGGATTCAGTTCGTGGACAACTAACAAGCCTCATGACACTGATTTTACAGTGGTGTTATTGCGAAAGAAGAGACAGCAGCTCGGCTCGTAGTTAGCGAACGGCGATTTCAGCCTCATTTCTGTCAGAGCCTGAACGAGTCATTGCATGCTCCCCTGTATGGTACGAAGATCAGTCTATTCTGATAAGTTCGCACACATTCATGCAAGAGATCCTGTTGTATTTTCAGCCGTGATATACAAACAGGCTAGTGCGTCCACCAGAGGATGGTTTTAAACAGCTTCATATAGTCCGGTATGTTCTCCGAAGGCGAATAGCTTCATTTTACGGTAGGTTAGGTGGGTAAGGAGGCTCTGTTGGTTGCATGGAAGGGGGAGGGCTCACGAAGACTCGACGGGCTGCTGCGAGTGCAATGCAATTGATAAGTAATTGTTTCAATCTGATTGCCACCTGGCGGCAACAGGGGCGTGGTGTTACGTCCGGTTTCATGTCTCGGCAATTAGATGGTCATGGGCTATCCACGGGAGTCTCGTGCACAAGCGAATTGTGAACACTTGGTCTCTGCTATTGGAAAACTTTATTTCCCTTTTTCCTACGAAGGGTTGAACTGATCTTCTCATGTGCGGAGGCGAGTGGCCGTAGGCCTAGAGGTAAACCGATATTTGGGTGGATGGATGGTGCGAGGCAGGTCTTAGGAAGAAGAAACTTTAATGTAGAGGTAGCGAAAAAGCGTTAAATGGATGAGCTTGAGTGGACAAAGGTTGTGTATGGTTAATTTTGGACGCTGCTCTCACGTGCTTTCCCGCCCTTAGCGTGTTGAGAAACGGGATAGCCGTGGGTGGGAGATGGGCCCGTTCATCATGACGCGGCGGGGTTGAACTATTCATGCCGTCGGGCCCTTCTGCTGACACAAACCTCGGACCACACTCGTAACCCAGAATATGAGTTACGGGGTTTCCAACCGAACCCTTTAGTGCAAAAAGGCTAAGCTGTGAGAGTGTGTGGGATGCACCATGCCGTCGGCCACCCCCTTCCTGGAGAACTTGGCCTGGTGTCTGTATCTGTCTTTTGTCCACTTTGTTGCCACATGTCGTTTCATCAAGATATTACACGAGATTTGATGATTAGGAACCAGTTCCGGTTATGTACGGTGAAAATTTGCTCATGATCGACAGATTGCAGTTTAACGAAGGCATGTTCAAGCTCGTTCCCTCTTATTCCCAAGGATTCAGGGAGCCGGCAAAGATCGAGCACTTGATTAGCCTCAGACATTGTGAATGGGTAGTTCTGCATTTCTACGAAAAGCTGTGTTCACAGAGCATTGTATTCATCTGCGCTCAGACAGTCTGAAATAAGGACAATTTTGGTGACGCTGACAGGTTTTGTTTTGGAGATGGCCAATTAAGCTAGTGCGTGCAGCTCTGCATCTTTAATTTGGGCCTGATTTCCACCGGTGCAGCTCTGCAGAAAATACAAATTTATTATTTGCTTGAATGTTCCACAGGAGTCCCAGAGCAAAGTAAATGTAGACTCCCTCGTAGGGCGGTCAGAAAACACTGAGGCCTTTAGGGTCAGTGTCTTGCGCTATGATGGAGGAATAGACAAATACACGAATTAAACCAATACAAGCTCTACTGTAAACGGTACTTCAAATGTTAATTCATTTGAACTGCGCTTAGAAAAAGTTTCTAACTTAAATCGCTAATCATCATCTTTTACATAACCCGCAAATAGTTCGTGACCCGCCATAGCCGTGTGGATAGCATATCTGACTGCAATGCCAGCCTCTGGTGCAGCATGTCGCGAGTTCTAGCCTCGGCGGTCATGTGACTGGGAGATTAAGCACTTTCCCCTTCTGTCATCCTCACTTTGCCACCCTTCTACTTATGGGGAAAAAGTCTGTATGTCCATACTTACAGACAAATAGTAAATTACAAAACTTCAACTTCAACGCACCTAATAAGGATATATTTACGGAAAATGTAGAGGTAAAATATTATGTCCACCAAATCAGACGTGGATGAACGAGAAGTGTACGAGGTTGCAGAGCTGTGGCACTTCTCTCAAACAGACACCGGCGATGCAGGCGTCGCTGGTTTGTGCTTTCATGGGTTTTAATCGGTTTCTTGGGGTGGATGGATGATTATTCATTATTCATTCTATAGATCATTAACACTTTTTATTAGTATTTTATTATTATTTTTCTTGCTTGGGCTCTATTATTTTTCTCTGCCCTTTTTTCATGTTGATAGATTTTGAATTGGTAATCAATATTTTATGTATCGAGACTGGTTGAGACAATCTTGTATCGAGGCTGGTCGAAGACAATCTTGTGGAAAAATCCTGGAAAGTTCAGGAAAAAGCAACTAGACCTTTCAGCAAATTCAAAAAGTAACCGAATAAATACCAAACTAACCTTACCGCTTTAAGCCGGTCTGCATTGCTGATCTTAATTGCTTGAATTTAAAACTGATCAGAGATTCAACCAGTCAGCGAATGCTTCTAATCTCCCAATCAAAAATGAAGATTCTATGGGGTTGGAATCTGTGAAAGAGAAAGTGGTTGCCAAAAGAACAAATAGCCACGAAAACATTAGCTAATTTTCAGACGCATTCAAACCGAATAAACTGTTCATGGAGTTTCACTTTTTCCACAAATAAGCAACGCCTTTATTCAAGTAAATGCATCAACAATTCAACTTTGTCAAACAACTGTAACAACTTATCCTAACGACAAAATCTAAAATAATTTCGACAACAGTCATATTCGTTCACAAAGTCTTAACTGAAATAAGTCTGCACGATCCAGACATCTGTAAATTTATTTATTTATTATTTGCTTCAATGTTACACCGGAGTCCCAACGCGAAGTTAATGCAGACTCCCCCGTAGGGCGGTCGAAGAGTTGTGAATTAGGTGACGCGTAGATTAAGAGTTTAAGAGCAGTTTAAACGCAGTCGCAGCAGGTTTAAACGTAGCTGGGGGGCATCTGTAAAGAGGGGAGTCTCTTTTACTTAGCGAGTTTGAGATGAACACCGAAGTCTTTCAGCCGGATTCACCACCAAGTCCAATTAGTCTAATAAAATGTGATCCCAGACTGAAACAATTCAACTTTCGTAACGCGACCTACTAACACTTGCCTTTATGGAAACTGTTTTTCGACGAATACATTAATTTCATTCACTCATAGCCACCCTCCTAATTAAGAGGGACCTGCTGATGTCAATACAGACATAGCCTTATGAAATTCTTTAGACAGGAACGCACCTGTGCCTTAAGATCGCTCATCATCGTAGACATACATTTCATAAAATAATCAAGTACAGTCCTGAATATTTCGCTTATATTATGAATTGCTACAGGCAACTGAACGGCTATCTCGTGCAACTCTCACTACCAATTATAACGGCAATATCTGGATAAAAGTTTCCAACCACTGTTGTTGAATTCCTTTAAATTCGAAGACAAATTAATCAATCCTCTCAGACAAGCCCACTCAACACACGCCAAAAGTTTCAAGATTGTACAAGTAAATGAACTGAAGTGGAAAAGCCTGACTCTCCTGTGAGCAATGGTTAACAGAACACAAGCTAGTGCCCCACACAGAATTATTAGACATGCAGTCACATGCTACCAACAGATTCCATCTGTCATTTCAATCTTCTGATTATTTAGCCGTAACCAATTTCAAAATAAGAATGTCAAGAAAACAAAAGACTCGAACCTGGATTGATTTCATTCTTTGGGTCACGATTCAGGCACCCATACAAATACACAACTGCTTACGAAACTGCAGGCAGCATTTGGGGGAAAAGCCCATTATACATCAATATTTGTAATTACACAGCAATACTGTCAACACTTCCAAACACTTTAGCTGCATTGGCCACACAAAGAAATGGACGCGTCACAGCAGCAGTACCCTTCATTTCTTGTTCTAACAAGCTACGGACAACAATTTGTTCTACCTACGATCTCACGCCATCGAAATTCCACTGTTTTTGCACATTTCAAATATCACCGAACAATGAAGACTGAAATGCCAATAAGTGCATCGTCAATTGAACCTCGCCTAACAACTAACCACTCTACTAACGACAAATCTCTAACATTAATCCAATGAACAGTCGTATTCATTCATTGACCGGACACAAAAACGACCAGCTCTTCCTCACGCACTAAATGGCACCACAGTTGTGATTTTGCTCCATAACAGCTTAAAAGCTATGTTGTCACAGCGATCACAACTAGGACGCAAGCATGCACCAGCCCTACATATACATAGTTGGCAGATATGTTCCCGACTTCAGTGCCATCTGATGCTAAACCTTATACGTTTGTCACCCCTCAAAGAGCGGTTGCCATCGTGCCCGAAGTTTAACAGTAGCAAGACATCACAGCCTCCTCCGATTGAATCGAACAATCGGCTTCTCAGCCGATAATCGGTCGCTAATCTTCGCTGATGGTCAACAGCCGAATCGTGGATCTCAATTAGGTCCTTCACACACTTCATTAGCTATTCCGCACGCAATTTCCCCTATTCAAAAAAAATCGAGCATTAATCGACATCAATCAAAAGAAAAAAAAAGCATTAGTTTCAATGATTACCGATTCAAGCAATGTGACAATGACCCTAATAAGTCATCTATTTATCACTAATTATCAGCAAACAATTGGCGAAACCTACAGAGCAGTAAGGTTTAATAATGTATTTTTCCTGTCAAAGCAATAAACCCACCTATCGGGGGCATTTTTGGTAAATATTTTTCATATTTTCACCACCCTTACTACCCGTATACATTTGTAAACTATTGCGACTTTTCCCAACGTAGAAACTTTTATAGGTAAATTCCAGTGACATTAAATTGAACTTGGTTTTATCAAATCATCGGAAAAATATTCCCAAGAATGCCTGCCACTAAACTACTAATAATAAGCACACCTGCCCAACAAAATTCTATAAAATTGGACGAAGTTTTATTTGCAGCAATCAATTTGAATAACAAAATTCCAACTACTCAAGTTGATGACGCAGCAGACACCAATTTCATTAAAACTTGTTACAATTCAATTGCCACAGCTTGTGCTCAAAATTAGTTTCGCTGTTGTGGACCAATCAATTTTCATGGCTTACCACGCAAATAAACTAGTTTTATATTCATGAATGCCAATACCAGTGTAATGAACAATTATATGCACAAATCCATCTTCAACACACCAGTCCATCAAAGATCGCGAATCCAGAGATGAAGCTCACGATATTTCAATGAACGGCTAGACGGCTGGGCGCCTTCATTCAAATCAGCTAGCAATGAAACTCTTAACGCTTTAGTTCGAAAGAAGAATCTAGAAATATCAAAGCTACCGGCGGTAGTTTCTGGTGGAAATCCGGCCCAGGTTGGAGACTGCAAAAGTTGACTAGCACAAATTGGCAACCAATTGAACTTTCGAGATAGACAAGAAACGCATTAATGTGCATTAATCTTCAAACAACAAATTTATTGGCGACTGCATCCATGACCAGTGTAGCTTTTATATCTACACTAACGTGCTTGATAAGAAAAAAAAGCTTCAGTTGTTATTGGTTGAAACCATTCACCAAGGTAAAGTCAGTTTTCAATTAAGTAGCATTTGAGCAAATGATCATTTTCAGTAAGGTGCCTAATAAACAATAAAGAATTACTCCATTATTATGGAAACTTCTGTTATTCATGAGCACCAAACTAAAAAAAATCGTACACGTTCAATTGTGCTTTTCTTTCATTACATGTGCATCCGCATATCAAGAAGCAATGACCTCGGCCAATTGAAGGTCAGCATCAGCACCACTGCAGCTGGGCCTTGTCCCTCTTAGCTCAATAGTTTTACCAAGAGCCGCCCTGCTTTAAAACCCTCCCCATTTATTCGGGCTTGGGACAGACATCCTCAAACATATGGCTGGGTTCAAAGAGTTAGTAAAGTAACCGATCAAAATTTAGCTGCTTCAGATACATGCAAACATGTAATGGAAAACAAAATATATTAACAGTTTATACACTGAAGTTTGAATGTCCACGCAAACTGCAGAGCATAAAAATGTAAGGTCATTCGTCCGTCGCCGAATGATACATTTAAAATGCCAATACTGCAATTATTGAATAATATTAGTATAGCTAGATACTACAACAATATTCACAAACACCTCAGAGAGGAGGAGGGGCGACATTAATACTATATATGTACATGCTACGTAACGGGTGTTCATAAAGGAGTTTAAAAAGCTCAGCCTTAGAACGTCATTTCAGTACAAATGCTTTGGATGGATGGTTCTTTTCAGACTACAGTCTGTAACCAGTGGCAGAATCGTCCTCAAAGCCACTGAAAGATTACTCTCTGCTTAATGACGGCCACCAGTCTCCGTCATCGAAACCAGAGAACGAGGTTCCACTGGAAAAATTGGACCGGTCATTATCACCATCTTCAAAGCCAGAATATAGAGTCTGGCGAGGCCAGTGGTGCAAACCCTAAGAAGGAAGAGTCATCTGATGACATCACCCAGTCACAGGAGGCACCCTCATTACCGACCACAACAGCCGTACCAAGAACAACACAGTTACCACTATCGCAAGCAGTAGGAGCAGTTCGCTCAAAGCCCGAGAAGACTGAAGAATCATCGGTGGACATGAGCACATCACAGGCGGCGGAGGCACCACCACTGCAGTCAGCAGCAAAAGCACCTCCATCACTCCATCAGGAACTGGCACAATAGCAGTAGCCGCACCGCCACTACCGCTAGCAGTTCCAGCTTCATTACCACAATGGTTAAGGACAGCAGAAACAACAACAGTGACTGAGACGACTGCCGCGACTAGAACAAGAGTAACAATAGGAGGAACGACAGCAGCAGCAACAAAAGGAACAGCAGCAACAAGAGGAGCAACAAGAGGAGCAACAGGAGGAACAACAACTGCGGCAGCAGCATCAGCAACGTTCAGGCCACCTCTAAACACCACACTGTTCAAATCAGGCGGGTTCTCAACATAAGTGCAACACTGTTTCCAAACTAGTGCAAAATCTGCTAATGCCCTCACACATTCCCTGAATGCTGCAAATACTGCCAGTCCTCCCGATATCAACACTCTGGGATGCACTGGAACCGGATAGTTGCGATAATCAATGATTCGCCAGCTTTCGAGAAAGTCTCTCCGTTCGTCCACGTTCACGACGTCACGGCCATGACCAGGGAAGCCAAAGACAATCGCCATAAGCATCCATGGACGAACTTCGCCATCTACACCATTTGTACATCGCTTTCTGGAGGCAATCGGTCTCCCAAGACGCCACTTAGCCGGGTGTTAGCCACTCACAGCCAAGAACACTAAGCCACAGTCTGCAGACGGGACATCGCATTCGGCCGGGGACCATTCTCGAATCTCTGCTGGAATAATTCGAGGAGTTACCTCAAGCCTGTCCAACTGGTTCAGAATAAACTCTTCGTGCTCATCAAAAGGATTACTAGTCCCTAACAGAGTTACGATTGCGGAAAATGTATCTTCAACGTCGCCAACAAACGTGAGATGGTCCAGTCTGGACTCGGCTGATGTCAGTCAAGAGCTGTTCCCTCTGCCACAAGCAATACATTGAGTCTCGAGAGCTGATCTTAGTCGCGAGAAAGTCGTAAGTTTCCCCTATAACTTTGTGTGTAGTACAACACACAAAGTTACGCAGGGGCCACGGTTCTCTTCTCGCCTTGATCTTACCAGCTCCCACAACACTCTGTTTAGTTATGCGTCGGGGAATATTCACATCCGGCCACACAGCTGGGAGATTGACAGGATTCACATTCCGTACACCAGGTGGAACAAGCTTCCCTACGACTCTCTGAAGGTTCGAGCGGCGCCAGCAACTGGCAAAGCGGTGATCCCGAACTGTCCCTGCGAACTGCTGGGCATGCCACGCCGCGGGACAGAGTTGTTGAACGTGATTCGCATAACTGCACCAATAAACAGGGTGATCCGCGATCCTTCAGCTAGTCTGTTGTCAAGCTGTTTTGTCACATGCTCACCAGCAGGGCCCCAATTCCCAGCAACCGTTTCCACAGTGTCAGACGCAACGTAAGTGGCATGCTGCGAACCAGGGATGTTCAGCTTCTGAGCCAAAAACTTATTGACTGCTTCTTTTTCGGCAGAACGTTTGCCGACCACTCTGAGCACGTTGGGAGGCACATTTTCCCCAGAGCGGACAAACCGTTGAGAAACACACCGTCGACGTAACACTGCAACTACATTCGCCACCTCCCCAGAAGTTAATGTTGGCTTCCTCATCAGGGTGATGACGTTCTGCAGGTCAGCGTCAGCGCGACATGACACGTAGCGTATGGAACTGTTAAGATCCACAAACCAGGTAATCCCTTAGGACCAATAATATCCCAAGTAACAACCCCCATTATAAACTAGCCAAACAATTGAACTCTTCAATCACCCCTTACCTGCCAGCTCAATTCCAAATCAACTCCACTGATGAATTTTTAGAAATAATCAGGACCACAAATCCCACAGGCATTATCGTATCTCTTGATGTTGAATTGTTATTTACCAAGGTTCCCGACAATGAAACAGTCAAAATCATCTGGGATGCTGTTTACCAGCTCCCAACCCTACCTCCCCTAACCATAGACCGTAACAACTTAGCACAACTACTTTTGGCTTGCATTACCAAAACCCCTTTCACACACATAGATGGGACCATGTTTATACAACATGATGGCGTTCGTATGGGATCGCCACTTGGTGTCACCATGGCTAACTTTTACATGACTTTCGTTGAAAACAAAGCCCTTCAACAATCACAACACGCCCATCAATATATTGCCGCTATGTCGACGACTGCTTTTTGATCACCGACGCCATAAACAATCGCATAAACTTCCTTGATGTTAAAGTGGACTGTTCTGAACGAAACACCACTACAGCAGTATACCAAGCCCACCAACGCTAGCATTTACTTGAACAACAAAAGTGAATGCCCCAGAGATACAAAGACTGAACAATTGAGGCACTTATTCTCCGATATTACAAAATATCCTCATATTGGTCTCTATTCAACGCTAGCATCAATCAACTTAAGCAAGCTTTCATCAACAATGGTTACTCGAATAGACATTTTGACCAACTCCTCGGAGGATTCATTGACAAAAGACACACTAGCAAATCAAAACAACAAAAACAAACATCCTACCACCCACGAAGTCTACTACCGTAACCAGTTCTCTGACTCCTACAAAACCGACGAACGTATAAATAAAGACATCATCAAGAACAACGTGCAATGCACAAAGCAGAATAAAACTCATTACATATTACAAGAGTAACACAATAACCAGTCTAATATCTCGCAACAACCAAAGCTCTAAACAACCAATCACCTATGAAACGGACTAATTTTATATATGAATATCTATGCAAGCACGGGGACAGTGAGCCCTGTAATAATTCATATATTGGCATGACAACTACCTCACTCTTTCGCAGATTAACCATGAGCCTGACAACCGGTGGACCCAAGAATCATGATAAAGACAATCAAAACTCAACCCTCACAAGAGACAAACTAGTAGAAAATACCAATATTCTAGCACACGAAGCGGACTTCAATCGATTGCAAATTATGGAAGCTATATATATCCTGAACGAAAAATCGTCTATCAACAACCAAGCAACTCAATCACAACGCACTCTGAAAATCTATCAATAGCAATATACTCAACCACGTATGAAAGCTCTAAGCCCTAACCAAAATTCCGTATTCAACTGGGAAAGCCGTTGGCATTTCCTGAACTGAACGGAATAGCAACATCACCACTATCAAAAGCAGTTTTCTTGAACACAACAGTAACCAATCACCATCCAGGTATCGCACTTCTTGATACTCGTAATTTCTGATTAACTGAGGTAACCAATCTCAGTCCACTCATACCGAAACGCACCTAT
>SDVV010027341.1:0-12124 GCA_016164225.1 Gammarus roeselii | reverse complement strand
ATTCAAATACAATGAATATCAAAAATACAGTACAAATTAAAGTGTTCATAACATTAACCTTGCCAATCAAGGGCGCAAGCCTGCTTCCATCCCGCCGTTCCCCCTTCCGTTCCCCTTCCGTCCCCCTTCCCTTTCGGTCTCCCCCCCCCCTCGTCCGTTAGCTGACTTGGGCCACCAAACCAGTTCCGGAACCCCTACGCCCGCCCCCCGCTGCGCTTACACCGTACAAACCGGTTGAGTCAAGGTTGCATGCATCGCGCCAAAACTAACTCTATTTATCCCTATCTATAATCCTTCACAGGGCTATTTTCGGCCCTATATCTACTACTTATGATGGTATGGGGTCTGCTTACTTGTAAAGAGTTATTTCTTCCGTGTTTTCATTTTATAGTGAGTTGTTCAAACGAGACCCTGCAGAGGATGATCTTCTACTGTGGACGCAGTATTTTCTGGACTGAGTTTAGTGGAGATAACAACTACCCAAGAAAGAGAGAACACCGACGTTGAAAATTTTGACCTAGTTCGAATGCCTTTCTTCGTAAACGTTTATGCTCATAAGCGAGTAAACAAACATTTTTGTACAGTATGGGAGTGATGTATCCCTATTCGTTTATTTACAATTGGTGTATGGATAATAATTATGAAATTCTTTAAACTAAATGGCCCTGCGGTTAAAGGATAAACATTTGTTAAAATAATTATGACGCAATCGAATCGCTACTCATTCAACTTCTGAATTGGTGTCGTCTTACCTCTCTAGCAATTTACTGTAACTTTCCATTCGTAAGATTTGATTTAACCAAGATTTCGATTCCAAGATGTCGATCTACTCACCTGTACTGGGCCGATCAACTCACCTGTATCGTTTGCAGAAACAAGAAGCAGAGGGATGATTTCATACGTCGTTTATTAAGGAGCCCCCCTGACGGCTAAGAAAGAATCGTTTCCGTATCCAAATCGACCAGTAAAAGTAGAAGTGGGTTTTACCCCGTCCGTCGTTGTTAATACATATTTATTGTTATTTTTTGAGATGCTTCTAAGAATAAGTCGGTGAAGGATAGTTCAACTTTACACGACAGAAGAGGTAGAATGTGACAGGATGAAAGAAGCGCATGTGACGAATGGGGAGTGTTCAGAGGTAAGATTTTTTTGGGACGAGCGGATGCAAATATTTTCAAAATAAGACAAGCAGGACACGAAAATTCAACGACAATGACAATAGGGTTTGGAGAGGCGTGGGCCTAATCTCTCTCCTCCCGTCTTGACGTTTTACACGGAAGATATTACAGAGGAAGGGATCACCAGTCTCCTCGCCCTTAGAAGCTAAATTTCGACGTGTGTTTAAAGCGTGGGAGAAGAGTTTGGTGCGGCTTGCCGTCGGTCAAGATCCTTCTGGTGATTCGGCCTTGTGACAAGAAGTGACAAACAGAGTTCGTAGTGCTTGCCAAACCATATCCTAACAGGGTTATTAACGCCTAAAATTTGTGTTCAGATTCACAGTCTTTAGTTAACAAATTAAGTGTTGAATGTTCTTTCAGGCCTAGTTTTCTCCAGATAGAATTCGGTAACCTTCAGTAACGTTCGTTGGCAAGAATGTGATATATTATCAATAAACATACAATATATTCTGAATTTTTGGAGACAAAAATTTAAAAATAAATATTTGAACCACGAGTTTGTTGTAAAAAGTAATTTACGAACAAATAAACAATATTCATGTTAAAAGAACTAGCGATGAATGCAAACTAGACGAGTTAAAGTTTGCCACTAAATTCCCTCGACGTTCCGTTAAAAAAATCAATTTAAATGACCTCGAGATATTTTGGGGGGAGAACCAGTGTACACTGTCTTGTTGATAAAGGGCTTTTCCTATTTAATGACAGCATTTGAGTACCAACGAACAGTGAGCCCGTAATTTGGCTCAATTGATTTCATGCTGACTCTTAGGGTAAATGGTTTTCAGGTGATCACAACATAACACAGACACCAATTTGTGGCGTCAATAGGTATACGATAATCCACGTCAATGTAAGTGTTTATCCCACTTCAATGATTTTAATCAGTTTTACTCATTTGTTATATATTGTTGGATAATAATAATAATAATAAAAATAATAATAATAATAATATTATTAATAACGGACTTTTTTGAAGCACAATAAATTGACGCACCAAAAGAACATACATGGAAGAAAGACAGAGAAGGGATGATATACGCGACATTCATTCATAAGTTGAGTTGTGATGAGCGCGCCTGGATAAATTGTATGTCCCTCTACCACATAAATATGTAATAACAAAACTCAAGGTTAAACTGGTAAAGCAAAATTGTCAGCCAACATATCAGCGACGTCTTCCAGTCTGACATCCGCACATGTACAACGGGTCCACAACAAGGAAAAGCAGATAGATGTCAAACAGTATATCTAAAATACCGGGGTCTTCGTGCACCAGCAGGATTCTGTCCCACCTCTCTATTAGTCGAGATAATTCAAATCCCTCAGTATTACATAAGGCCTCCCGGAAGGTATTATTATAATTGGTAATACGCTCCTGGAGGCTATATTCAGTTTTTCTAGCTCGTACCTTACGACAGTCAACATCATATGCAGTGTATACAAAGCTAGCACACGTTCTTCTAGGTACACCAACAAACCTCCGGAACATATCTTTGTATGCTCTCAGTTTATTGATAGTGACTCGTGTTAATTTACACCACAGTGGGTTGCAGTAGATAGTGTATCAGATGGTGGTAAAGAGCTGTATTTTAACATCTGTCGTGCAGAAGTGGAATTTCCTTTTAGGCTGAAAGCAAGCCGCGATTAATTTCTTAAGCTAATTAGAGATATCATCTGTTATTAAGTGACCTAATTAGGGAAAACTGTCCATGAAGATATGGCCGATATCTAGCCATAGTTGCAATATCTAGCGTTGCGACCTTCGCCTTGCATGTATTTAGCATAATTTTAAGAATATTCCCGTGAAAAGCGAGGAGGAACATCTCGGCACATCTAATTGCGTTACTACAGCAGTCGCCAATATTACACCCAACACGGCTAAGAGCTAGACGGTCGTGTAGGCTGTCTACATACACATTAAATAGGAGGAGCGAAAGAAGGCATCCCTGCCTTATTCCATTCGTTGTTCGGAACGGATTGGTTGTTGAAGGTTCCCACCGTAACGCACATTGCTGTTGTTGGTACCAAAATTTTGGTCTTTTACTCTAGGTGCACAGGCGCTCCCCTTTCAGTAAATATTTTGAACCGTGTCCATTGATTAAAGCGGTCAAAGGCTTTTCTGGCCTCTAGAAAACACAAGTATATTGGCAAACCTCTACGGACCAAAAAATTAATAGTTTGTTATAATGTAAAAAATGGCCAGTTCCGTTTCATGTAGAGGCTCAAATCCAAATTGGTTTCATGTTGCTTGAAATCATTCGCCAAGTCTGTTCTGAATCACAGTTTCAAGTAGCTTTGATGCGAAAGTAGCGTTTGCTATTGGCCTGTAATTGACTACATCTATCGCACATTTAGTCTTTGTTTGTATACCAGGTTCTAGAATTACGTCCGTAAGAAGCTTTGATAGGTAGTTTGACTTGAGGCAGCCAGCGAAGAAAATAGACATGACAGGGAGGGATTGAACAGGACCATACCCAAAGACTTCTGGTGGTATACCTTCCATTTTTTAATCTCTCATACATATTGATTCACACATATTTACTTCATCATCATTATTTTTATTTTCCTGGTTAAGCGCATCCTTAATAATGATCGAGTCAGCATTGTTGTTGACACTGTTCATAATACCATCAAAGTGGTCGCGCCATACTTCAGCAATATTTCCCTCCCCTGTTGTACGATTCACACATTGAGAAACAAAGCTTTCTTTCGTTCCAAATATTTCATTTCTTTCCAGAAATCGCTCATCCGCCCATTAATTATTTTCCCACCCAAACTAGTTGCACGTAATTTGTCCTCATGTATCTTACAGAAGCGAAGTGCGTATTTGCAGGTGTTATTCGTTCTGTTTTTTTCCTTATGCAGTATGCCTTTTCGAGGTTTCCCAGCATTTCGCTATTGCACATAGTCCGCAACGCTAACATCATGCAAAACAGTCACATGCCTGGTCCAGCCCGGGAATGCCTCTTTTGCAGAAACCAGAACTGCATTGCATATTAACCTATAGAGCTCATCTAGTTTATCCATATCAGAATTTGCATGTATGTGGATCAACCTTGGAGGCAGACCAGCTAGCGAGCGCACGTAATGAGAGCTCTGCATGAAGCGGCAAGCGGCGTATATTCATTTACATATACCCGGGGGACATTGCTGGCAATTGCTGGTGTGAGAGCAAAGTTATCGAGCTATTTAACTGAACTCCCGTTGTGATTAACCTGAGTGTGCGTGTCCTGATGAAAGTGTGCAACATCTACGAAGTCTAGATCATTGTCCGCCAGAAGTGCCTGCCATTCGCTAAATTATCTGCTGCCTGCGTGGCAGTTAATATCCCTCATAACACCATCATGATCGTGATTCGATCCCCTTAATACAGCCTATAGTTTCCCATTATACGGTTGGAGCTGCTCTTTGTTATGATGAGCGTCATATGGCAAATACTCAATAATGAATAAAATTGACATTCCTTCTACTTGCAAAGATAACCCGAACATCCTATCATCAATTTACTGTTCGATTTCTAAATACGGACTAACCCTACCAGACCATAAGAAAGTCAATCCACCATACGGACGCCTTCTAATTATACCTTACTCTGAGTTTATTGACGAGATGGAAAAAGAATGTAAGCAGGACTCTCTAGATAGATTAATAAGGAGATCATGTTTGAAAAGCTACAGTATGTCTCCTGTAGTGCACACATTTCATTATTTGCATATTCATTTTTCCCAATACTTTATGCACTATTAAATCCATTACATTTAAAAAATAACAAAGCGAAGATTATCGATGAGAATTTGCATATTTGAGAGTATGATAGGAAGTACACGTTGACTAGCTTCTATCCGAGGACTCGCATTTCTTCTTGCCCTCGTAGAAGTTTCGTACACGAGCACCACCTGGCCAAAAATCAGGCGATTTCAGTCGATTAATTTGCAGGTAGCTCACACTAACTTTAAAAGCGGAAAAATTCCCGAACCGGTTCAACATTTCAACTGAGTAGCAGCCATCTTCTGTTTGTCGCCGTACATCGCTCAACATCTGCTGGTCGGTGATGCCGCCGTACATAGAGACATAAATGATGATTCTCTGTGTGGGGAAGGCCCCCACTGTAGTTAGACGATCAGTTACGATTAGATGCTCTGTTCTTCTATCCACCCTCTGATACTTGCCTCCTTCCAGGTCACTTCCCTCATCGTGACAATTAGCAGCAAATACTTCGTATGTAGGTTGTTCGTGAAGCCCAGTACACATGATCATTGATTATGTACGACAAAAATAAAACATGTAACTTGACTTTAAAGAATGTTGCGATAATACTACTGCAAGCAAATGATATGTGTCAATACGACTGGATGATAATTAGCATTTTTAAGTCGTTGCAATTGTATGGAATTGCGATTTGAAATATTCACTCAAACTCACAGACTCACTTCTATCCAAATGTATTGTGCGTCCACAATTTTGCATAACGCGTCCCAATTTACCAAAGTTAAATTTGAAGAATCGTTTCAAATTGATCTTAACGGTTCCCTTCTTTTGGAAATACTAACTTACTAGCTTGGCATAAATTGCGCACCATAGATCACAAACGCTACAAAGACAATAGTACCCTGAGCTAACGTCTGGTCCGTTATCCACGCTTGCCTTGTCTGCTCCATCCTTTGTCGAGGGCCAATTTATGCTGCTCAGTCTGGCTATTGAGCCACGACAGCGGTCATCCAACACTACCCTTTGTGAGGGGCTGGGCACTGGTGGGCATTGGTGGGCTGCTGCCGAGAAGAGGTCATAGGTTTGCTGCTTGGGAGAGGGGAGAAGGAGAGGCTGGGCAGTTGTGTTGGTATTGGTGGGCTGGTTGTGTGGAGGGGGAGAGGTGAATAGTTCAATTTGTTGGCATTAGCAGACTTTATTCGTGTAAAGAATTCATGAGCGAAGGCTAGTCACTTTTTTGGTCATTGGTAGGCTAGAGTGGGGTGAGAGGGGTTTTACGAGACTAATCGCATTGTTGAGTCATGATGCGTTCCTGCAAAGAGAAGTTGGGGGGGGGGGGGTTATGCATGAAGGCTGGTCCCTTTGATACTCATTGGACTAAAGGTCGAACGACATCAGAATGCATCATCCCGTTACAAAGAAGTATCATATATGTGTCCATTTACTGGGACATCCCCAGTTAACAGATATTAAGTGAGATAACTGAAGATGACAGCTACACAGTAGAGAAACATCATCGTCTCGGCAAGTTTGGTGCCTTCAGACTCTGTATAAGCTGCATGGAAGATAGGCGCCTGAAACACCCTCAATGTGACCTGCAGACGCCCTCGTCCGGAAATAGAGCCCTCTGTTGAAGTGTTGGTGAGGTATCCGGGGATGCATTTCACATTATTGGGAAATTGTGGGTCTCTGCCGGGATGAGAGGGCTGCTGTTAATGCTTTCCCCGTTTGTTGGCATTAGTTCGCTTCTAAAGCAGAAAAACGGCCGACGTTATGTTGCTACTTAAAACAGTTTTCCATCCCATTAAGAAGACACTTGATGTTTTGATTATAGCTCCTTCATAACCTCAACATTTGCTTAGTATTGTAGGAACATTTTCAATAATATTTCAATGCAGTCATGCGCTCTCCAACGGCCTTTGATAAATTATTAAATCTTGATGATAATTTTTTTGACCTATTAACTAAAGAAAGTGTAACGATAATTACATCCGATATGGCACAGACTGTAATTCGCATGGGTATACGAGAAGTTAGCGTATCCGACTGCATGCCAGCCTCTTGTGCTTCATGTCGCGAGTTCGAGCCATACAAGGACACTGCGATCTTGTGGCAGGGAGATTGGGCACCTACCTCCTCTGTGTCAGCCTTACTTAGCCATCTTCCTAATTGTGGGGGAACGGTTTTATGTCAAAGTCTTTACACATTTGTATTTGTACCTTTGTGACCGACATTACATGCTAGGACTCATTTATATTGCAACAGATTCTTATTCTACAGGAAACTGTTGGCCAATGATGTTAATAGTAGATGAAGTATATATTAGAATAATTAAATATATCACGTAATATCAATTGGATTGACAGAATATTAATCCTAACCAGACACTAAATGTAGACCCGGTCCAGAAGACATTAAAATGTACCATCCATGCCATTGCTCTAATGTAAGATCTGCCCACCCTCTCAATCCGGCGTTTAAACATTTTATTAAATTCGTTATTTCATCGTATCTATTCTTCAACTTTGTAGTGAGCTGACAACTGACACCCTAGTCATTCAGTTTATCGGCTCGTCGCTGAAGACGTCTGCTGTAATGAACAACGTAACATGTTTAGAGTATCATTTTTCCAGTTTTATTATAAGGAACTTATACGACCAAAGACGATTTTTTTTGTAAACTCGCCATCTTTTTAACTGCTATATGCCTTCAGAAGAAACATTTATTGAGTTTAAATGTAACTGGCTTTTGTAATATAATCTGCTTGTTTTTTTTACAATAAGAAAAATAACCAAAACTATCAGACAAAATGTTTCTACGCCTTGAACAAACCATTTCTTATGGAGGATATACGTAAATGTTAATATTTGTTTCATACCACATTCGAACATCTGAGTACCCAAAAGACCATTAACTCATGAGTTCAACATAGCCAGAGCATAAACGAAAAAAGATTTGAACAGTCCGTCACCGTTCAAACAAGCCAAGACATTTCCTATGTTCACCTTATTCAATTATTATAAAAAAAAATGGGAGCATCATTCGATTAACGATTTTTTTTTACTCATCGGCCGCTTGTCCCGAATGAGATATACGTTGCAAGTTTACATTGGATTTACAATTAGCAGCACGTTACTTGCTCTTCAATTGTCTCACGTATGTCGAGAACCAGCGTTACGATGAAATTAAAATGACATTCAATTTATTCAGGACCACAATGAGGATTGTTAAATTCACAATTTAGATTTAGGAATGAACTATTCTCACCGTGCAATGAGTGCATTATTTGTTCACCAAAGGACAGTAATTTTGATACAATTTGATTGCAAATACCCAGCGATCAGTAGCTCAACGTCAATAGTGTTTCCTTTTTCAGAAAAAAAACAAATGGCGATGATCTCACAACGTCCCAGGAGCCCACGCATCACGAAGCCAAAAGATTAGCTACAGCCAGTGATCATCGGAGATGTCTTCATCTCTTCGCCTTGTCGTTTTTGTGTTTGTGGATGTCACTGTTTTGTCGACTGAGGTAACATCCATTGTGGTGTCCGGTGGGTTCATTGCTAGAGCCACTTCCTTCTATTAAGGTGTTACGAAGGTGTTACAGCTATCGAGGGGTGTTGAGGTCTTGTTGTTATGTTGTGATGACTACATGCGGATTTCGTCTGAGTGGTTGGGTTTACTTGCAGATTTACCTGCTTTCGCGTATGTATGGCAACTTTGTTTCTCGTCGCACCAGATTTGAAAGGCTTGTTCTCGTGTGATTCTGCGGTCATTCCTCTTCGGTCCATGTGCATTTTTTGTGCAGTCGCGGACTCCAGCCCCATGGGGTGAGTTCACAATCCACCATTTCCCGATCAAATTTAATAAAAAAAATCTCGGTTACACCATCACTTGAATGGATAACAAATCTAATAATTTCACAGTCGACCAACTTTTGAAGCAGGCAGAGCACTTTCCCATTTGCGCCCCAGTCCTTAATCTTCCGGGGCCGTCACCAGATATCCTCACATTAATAGTTGTGCTATCTCGATTTTGATTCAAATGACGTTCTAGAATCTTCATTACTCCTGGCCAAACTTTGGAGAGCGAACGTGTTCGACCCTTGTGGAAACTTCAACGCACTGCTAAAACAATCACTGAGTACGGAAAATTTTGCAACGTCGAATTTGAATTTTTTGTTGTAATACTTGGTCTAGTCTGATACGACGTTCTTTCCGAAAAATGTTCTCTTAAACGAGCGTCAAACTCTTTGGTGACCTTGGGGGCTTAATCGTATGAAATAAACAAGACTAAACGAAACACAATTGCATAAGAAAAAACAGCTCTAGCATTACAAATTGCTGTACGACATTTTAGAAGGCCTTCGTGGTCCAAATAAAGGGAAGACAATGAAATTACGTGAAACAAAACATAGGCAGAAAACAATTAAACACCTAAATATTATGAATACGTTTCATATCATGCAGCAGATAGAAACACTGAAACAACGTTCCACTCGGTCGTTCAAAACTCTCCAACAGCGGCGTTCTAAATAGTAACTCACCCTCCATGACAAGCGTCCAGATCGATGGTCCACCTCTCCACACTGGCGTCTACCTAACCAAGCAACGCTAACCTCATTTGGCTAAATCTGAAATTGTTGCTCAAAGGGCCGCCTCTGAATCAAGATGGTTTTATGACTTGGATAGCATTTATGGTAAGCTCGGAATGTTTATTGTTGATTTGCACCAGCAAGATAATAATCATTGTGCCGCACGGCTGATGAATTCAATGCCCTTTAATAATAACGATTATGCCCCTTCAAACGACGTTCGTCTTATCAACACCCAAAATCAAACAATTGCGCTTAAACTTAAACGGCCTATTAATGAGATTGTATATATTCATTACCGTTTTCAATAGTTTTATGTTTGCAGCCGTATGTCTACAACCACAGGTCATACACTGAAATGCACAATCTTGATGTAGTGATGTCCAAAAATAGAAATAAGATTACAATCTTTGAAGTGCAATGGTGATATGATGATTTCGAGTCCAGAGGGATTCGAACAAGAGTCAATCATTTAGTTTAGGTCCATTGACGTGATCTCTATCCATTATGAGGTTATAAAAAGTCGCTTAGAAGACTCAACAATTTTGCTGACTCTAGTCTCCTTGAATGCTATACCTGTAACCCTTCCTCGAGCGTGTGGCATACATTATCAGACTATCTCGTTCGCCCTGTCATTACTATCTCTGTCATATTAATTCTCCTTCCCTCAAATCACCACACATTAATAACAAACCTTTGAAGAAACGAGTAGCCGAAACAAACTGTTTATGGCTTTCGAGGTAATTGCCTGCAATATATCTTTACCGAGAGAGTTGCGTATCAGTGAGCTGCAGATGATCTATAGTACGATCTATTTCAGTCAGGAATGAAAGTGGTGTGTGTTATATCAGTGAGCTGTTACCTTTATACTGTGTGATATATTCAGTAGCTTAAGCTGATATGTGATGTGTTGTGTATCAGTAACCTGCATATAATGTGTTTAGTGTTTTTATCTTCGTGCATATATTGAGGAATCATTGCTGCTTCTCAGGAAGCAAGTGCTGATTTATGATATGACAAACTTGAGTGAGGTTCTTTTTATGATGTTCTAAGAAGTTTTTTGTAGATATATCTGACTTGCCGACATAGTAGTCTTGTCAGTAAGCTATTTCTAGTAGTGATTGGTGAGGTCCTTCATCAAGCGACGTAGATTAATTCTCCCTTGTTGAACTGTGACGCAAGAGATCTCTATCCATGAGTTAATAACCAATACGTATTTATGTATATGTTTCACTAAGGTAATTTTGTATGTAATGCTTTTACGGTAATACTGTTATATCGGAAGAAACCTCAAAAATTTCGTTTAAGAAAATACGTCATTGTTTGGGTCTCCATCGGTGACAAAAGGTTTTCTGTCGAAGAGCAACCGCATATACTATATCCTCATGATAACTGTAGCCTTCATTTTTACTGGAATAATTAAATGGATGTAGTTCAGTGTAGTAATAAAGATACAATTTAATGCATAAGTGAAACTATAAACAAGCACATCCGTCCTCAAACGCGCGCAATAATAACTGTCATAGATTAGAAGTTTAGATGTACACAAATAGTTTCCATCGTTAAGGCAGCTTTGATCATATGTTGACTGGGTTGTTTTCGCAAGTGTATAATTCTCATGACCCTTACTCTGGGAAAGTAATCGTGTTTATGACAATTGAAGAATTATTCCTACTATGCAAGTCATCTATGAACACATTTTATTAGTTCTGGAATGATGTCTTTTTATAAGTGTTTTTTGGTACACATTCAATACATATTCTTCCATCTGTGATATGACACAGAAGACAAATGCATACGCCATTGTGTAATCGATAACTGATGAACTTTGCTCATGAACTTTCTCGTGATTTTTAGAGTATCGATAAAATTAC
Organism: Gammarus roeselii; assembly: GCA_016164225.1. Lineage (NCBI taxonomy): Eukaryota > Metazoa > Arthropoda > Malacostraca > Amphipoda > Gammaridae > Gammarus > Gammarus roeselii. Next base: position 770 of record SDVV010027341.1, on the reverse strand, counting down.
GATTCGGAAAGCTATTACTACACTGAACTACATTCATTTAATTATTCCAGTAAAAATGAAGGCTACTGTTATCATGAGGATATAGTATATGTGGTTGCTCTTCGACAGAAAACCTTATGTCACCGATGGAGACCCAAACAATGACGTATTTTCTTAAACGAAAACTTTGAGGTTTCTTCCGATATAACAGTATTACCGTAAAAGCATTACATACAAAATTACCTTAGTGAAACATATACATAAATACGTATTGGTTATTAACTCATGGATAGAGATCCCTTGCGTCACAGTTCAGCAAGGGAGACATAATCTACGACGCTTGCAGAAGGACCTCACCAATCACTACTTGAAATAGCTTACTGACAAGACTACTATGTCGGCAAGTCAGATATTTCTACAAAAAACTTCTTAGAACATCAGAAAAAGAACCTCACTGAAGTTTGTCATATCATAAATCAGCACTTGCTTCCTGAGAAGCAGCAATGATTACTCAATATATGCACGAAGATAAAAAACACTAAACACATTATATGCAGGCCACTGATACACAACACATCACATATCAGCTTAAGCTACTGAATGTATCACACAGTATAAAGGTCACAGCTCACTGATATAACACACACCACTTTCATACCTGACTGAAATAGATCGTACCATAGATCGTGTGCAGCTCACTGATACACAACACTCTCGGTAAAGATATATTGCAGGCAATTACCTCGAAAGCCATAAACAGTTTGTTTCGGCTAATCGTTTCTATATATTTA
>SDVV010027340.1:0-12124 GCA_016164225.1 Gammarus roeselii | reverse complement strand
TGTATATTTGACATATCAGAAGCAGTTTGAATACATTTCTACAATTTGATCCAGCAATTATTCTTTTGCAGATGTTTAGATTCCAGACTTTTTAACGATGTCTCTGTTACATGTTTGGATGAGACTAAGCAAGTAGGATCCAAGAGAACTAATGCACTTAAATTTGTTACACTTTTTATTGTGGAACAGTTTTAGGCGATATTAGGTTCAAAGATCTAGTCATCCTAACCAACTAAACCAATAATTTAATATTTTCATTCAAGTTTGATGTTTATGTATGGTATTTAGTCATTATTTTATGCAATGTATATATGAAATCCCCTCCACACGGCTCTATTTTAAGTAGCTATTTTTAAATCTCACGCATCAGGTATGCACATATACTTTTTCATGAATATACAGTGGCGTTTGCGTCACAGTGTCGGCACATGTGTTGAAACAATGCATATATACAGGGTCGTTAGCCTCACTGTGGCGGTACATGTGTCGACACAATGCATATATACAGGGTTGTTAGCCTTACTGCGTCGGCACATGTGTCGACACCATGTAGGCATTTACACACATTTGTGCAAAAAGGGTTACCATACACTGCCAGATGCATTAATACCTAGGCAACCAAACCTAACCTAACCAACGTACCTATGAATTACGTGTCATCGTTCGAGATTTTTCCTGCACACATATCATACATATTCATTGATTCATGATATATGCATACCAAATCCATATAAATGCCTCTACATTTCGATCAATCATTTGCAGTTTTGATAAACACTTTCAATTTTGATCTACCAATTTTTTATATATTTTCATATGCATATTACATCGTTTGTTTTAGCTGTTATACCTTTTTTCATATGATTCTTGATTTTATACATGTTATTCACACCCATCAAAACCTAACCTATCCCCACTTTATGTATGGTATTCAGTCATTGTTATATACATATGAAAGATAGACAGGTAGCAACTGAATATTTAAGGGTGAAAAGGGTAGCAGTCGATTTGAAGGGATCCACAGAAAGACCACAATGATGAGCCCTGACAGCAAACTTATCAATGTCAACTTGGAGAAGAGCATTGCGCAGAAGGAAAGCGTCCACAGTAACACTCATGATAATGTCGTCTACATGAATAGAGGTAATGACAATATTGAGTTAAGCTGGCAGGTCAGAGAGGAGAACACTCAATAGAAGGGGAGAAATGATTGCACACTGAGAGACTTCAGATATAATATGGTGATAATTTTACGAAGCTAATGAAACAGATACAGAGAACGAGCAGGAGGATGGACATCCATCGCAGAAAGCGACCAGATAACCCGAGAGAGGCCAACTTGAAAATAATTTCCTAAAGTGAAATGCATGGTCAGAAGTACAAAAAATATTACAGAAGGATGGTAGGACAACTTGCTGGATACAAGGCCAACTGGATGTTGTGTTCAAGAGAATGAGGAACCATGGTGTCACATTTGGGGTGGAAGATAATTTGTGTGTAAGTAATCACTAGAGTAAATAGATTGATATTATAGGTAAACTTGTACGTATATTCCATTACCAATTTTTGAAAATGTTGTTGCCACTTGGTTCTGTTTAGTGGTGTTTATTGCCATTAGTTATAGTCAAAGTTACGACAGAATCGGAACGATCAGTTTATGGAGACTATTATTTTTTTCAAACAAAGCGATTGATATGTCGACTAGAAATATTAAGTGTATGGTAAACTTCAATGTTAAACATGTTAAACGAAATTAATAATAGTTCAGTCAAGAGGCTTACGGTATTCGGTTGACTCATACGCATTCAAATTGCGTAGCAGTATGAATGTTAGATTTGCATGTTCCAGTCCACCAATTACACCTTTACTGTATCAAAGTTAGGCTTGGGACTTACACGGCAGCGAAGCCATCTTGCCACTGATGAAGAAACAATATGCATAGCACATTTTATTCATGAGACGATGCTGGTTGTTTAGTACAGTGGCAGAACTAACAATAGTGATCGTAGGAAGAATGATTTGCTTTGAGTTGAGACAACTCATCTGCAAGCAAAATAGGAATGTCACGTATTGGTTCAACTGGTAATAAAATACCGTTCAAAAAACCATCGGTTAAATTCAATTTCCATGGGAACTATCATACAAAATAAATGTCATGACAATCATTTATTCCATTTGATTTAATTTGGTTAGATTGGACATGCAGACTCTTATTTATTGCAGATGTTCAATGTATAACAATCGACAAATACTGTTATAACATTTATTTGATTGATTGATTTCGACTGCAAACCTCGAACATTTCATTTATCGATATGGAATTAGATAACATTCTCATCCGATCTACGTGGTGCACACTGACGAGCTCTGGACAAATTTTCCGTCGATTTGCGATACTCGCTATTAATTGAGTAGGTAGTCATTTGACAATTAATTGGACATTGAGAACTTTTGGATGACAAAGAGAGATCTATGAATGGTGGGCCTAATACATGGATATAAACCTGTAATATATATTATTATCGTCATGCAAATACCATGGAGATCAACTTGTAGCTAAATATTAAGCTCAATATATCGTGACCAAAGAAAAACCTCACCACACGACACGCTCTGAAAGATCATTTCATTAGGGCATTTACTTGCTACACAAAAACGCAATGTAGAGCAAAGACATCAGCCAAACAAAAAGTATTCTAGCACACGCCGTCCTTCGTAAGGTGAGCAATATTGTTTAACGGGTAGTTTTCTCGTCCTGATCCCTCTCCCGCAGCCCCTGTATGATAGGCCCAGGCACTGGCTGTGGCAATCCACAGCACAGGATCGTAACCCGACCAGTTTCTGTTAATGGGTCGTAAAGCGCAGGAGAACAAGCCCCATCCCTCAGGGTCCTGTGCGTTGTTTGGAGGGGTGAGGGAAAGCACTGAACCGAATCATAGATCTCTGGCACAACTTAGTTGTCTAAACATAAATGTATAGCGTCAGTGGATTGAGCTGAAATACAATGGGAAAGAGAAAAAAACGTTACTCAGTGAATTTAAAAACTAGTCGCTCTGTGTATTTGCGTTGACAGAAGATCGTTGTTTTATTCTCACACATTACATCCAAGGATACAATGATCAATGTGCATTACTTATTTTAGGTGGCAAGGACGGCCTCGCTGATCACTCGTCGTCTAATGATTTTATTTGATACAATAAAAAATGTACTTACTCTCCGGAACATCCTCAATGTTCATCATGGAGATGATTCATCCGTGTTTCAATTGTGATCATTATCAACATTGAGGCTGCTCACCCGCTCACTGCTTTCCGCCAATAATTCCATTGTTCAATATGGCATGAAAAACAGTACTGTAGGGGATCATGGAAAAGTAAAGGAACATGGTAAGAGGAAGGAGTCAATATATCCGTCTCATTATACCGCATGGCTAGGGATGTCGCTCGCCCAGGGTTGGCATGGGAGGTTTTACTCGCCCTGGAAAAAAATAGTTAAATGTTCGGAATAAACATGGGAATATCAGGATTTTAGAAATTCAATAATCAATCTATCATTTTTTTTAAGTAACTAATAAGACTAAACAAACTGGATCTAAATACACATCTAAATACACATATATTATTTTAAACATTTTTCTATGCCCCTCAAAATCCAGATTTATTTTAGATAAGTTTAACGTATTCGATGGTTTTATCTGACGGAAATAATTCGAGAAGGAAATTTCAATGATACTTTCTGAGGTTATCCATGAGTTGTAAATAAATCCGAAACCATAATTGTAAGATCATTACGTATTTGCTATGCACTTTGTATAGTAGTCAATTACTTATAACGCTATTAAAGTAAACGTGTAATGTTGCTTTAAAGATACACATACCGCCTCAGTTCCCTTCACTCTGACGTTGGACGCTGACTAGCTCGTTGAAATCTGACACGGCAGTGACCGTTCTATGATTCGACTTACTGAAAAAGACGAAGACATTTTTTTGACAATTTCTTTAGAACGGTCTACTCTTTTTCATTCATTCAGCATCAAGTACATATTCACTGACTTCTTGCTTGGGTGTAACTAATTTCGAGTAATATTAATGAGTTTGAGCTAGGAAACAGCTAAAAACACAATGATTGCCTATCTTTTGTGTTATTCCCGTACTTCCACGGCATAGGATAACCTGCTGTGAACTACTTCATCAAGTTCCATGCAAGATCTTGAACGCACCTGTAAAATATTGATTGATTACAATTTGATGAGAATCAATAAAAGAATCTCTATTTACTTGGTTTTGCTTGGGCATTAATTAATCATCAGAGAAGGGCATTTTAATTTGTTCACATTTGTCCCATTGTGATGAAAACAGACATTTTAATGTCTATTTATATGTTATGCTCCCGAATAATTTGTGTAAGTGGGTTCAATACTGCCGTTCTTCTAAGTGTAATCGCATTTGATATGTAGGTATACAAGTGTTTACAAGTGTAGGAAGACAACAACAGGCCTATCGACCCAAACTAGGTTGCCTTTTGATAGCATGAAGGACTCGTTCTGGAGTAGAACGTTTAGGAGGCCTATTGGCCCAAACTAGAATGCCTTTTGATAGCAAGAGGATTAGTTCCGAAGTAGAACTTCTATGGGAGCTTCGTGTGTCATTTTTTTTTGAACAACAGGAAAGGGAACGGATTAGCTATTTATCGGTGATTTATGTAGAACTTATCGTACAGCGACTTAAACGTTTCGATTGTATTGCTGTTTACAACCTCCGCCGGAAGTTTGTTCCATTCTTCGACAACTCTATGCGTGAAGAAATTGCGCGTGATGTCGAGTGAGAAACGTTTCATAACGATTTTGTATTCATTGTACCTAGTCACTCCGTTTACTCCTAGAGGGAAAAGGCTCGCTCGGTCGACGTTTTCCTTACCCTTCATCATCTTCCTAAAATCGATCATGTCGCCCCTGACTCCACGTTTCTCTAGCAAATAAAGATTGAGTTCACGTAGCCTGTCTTCGTACGATTTATTCCGCAGCGAGGGGATGAGTTTGGTAGCTCTACGTTGAACCTTCTCAAGTTTAACAACGTCTTTTCTAAGGAATGGAGACCAGAATTGAACGGCATACTCGAGATGCGGTCTAACAAATGCATTAAATAACTTGAGCATACTGTGTTGGTTTTTAAACGAGATAGTGCGAGATTTCATACCTAGCATTTTGTTTGCCTTTCTTGACAGCATCTTTACAATGCTTGCTGCTTTTTAAGTCGTTACTAATGATGACACCTAAATTTCTCTCTTCGGTGACGGGAATGAGATTCTTTCCAGACGTTGAGTATTCGTGTTTGAGGTTATGATGACTTATGTGCATAACTGTGCATTTATCTACATTAAATTTCATTTGCCACTTCTCTGACCAATCAACAATTTTGTTCAAGTCCAGTTGGATCTGCTGACACTCTAGTTCAGTTTGCACTTTTTCTCCTATCTTAGTATCGTCTACAAACTTGCTGATGTTTGAGAGTACGTTAATTGCTATCGAGATCATTGATGAATATTATAAAGATAACTGGCCCTAACACGGATCATTGAAGCACGCCACTTGTAACATTACCCCAGAGGGAGGAAGCTCCGTTAAGTACAACTCGCTGCCGTCTGTCCGTAAGACAGCATTTCATCCAGTTTTTATGATCACCTTGAATACCGTAGCTGTGCAACTTACTTATTAGACACTTGTGGGGGACTTTATCACAGGCCTTTTGGATGTCAAGGTAAATGATATCGATTGGAGATTTTGTGTCGTGGATTTCGATTATATTTCTGAAAAAGAGTAGCAAATTCGTAAGACAGGAACGGTTGTGCCTGAAGTCATGCTGGGAGTTGCCAATCAATTTGTTTGATTCTAAGAATTCTGTAATTTTGTCCGTTATCAAACTCTTCATCAACTTGCCAATGACTGAGGTGAGACTAATTGGACGGTAGTTGCCGGGACACTCTTTGTCCCTTTCTTCAAAAATTGGGGTAACATTGGCCTCTTCCAATTTGGAGGGGCAAGTGCAATTTGTGAGAGGTTGGGTGAAAATGTTTGATAAATGTTCGGCGCTTTCGTTTTTTAGTCTCTTTTAGAATTCTGGGATGAATTTGGTCTGAACTAGGAGATTTGGTGATTTTCAATTTATCGATGTATTTAATAACTTCGTCGGGGGAAAATCTCATTGTGGTGAGGGCTTCAATTTGTTTTGCCGCTATGATATCCTCAGGAGTATAAATATCCTGATTCTCTAACGTAAATACAGAACACAAGTATTCATTAAGTAGAACACACATAATGGAGTCGTCCGTTTCTAGCTCACCAACATCGTTCTCGAGAGAACCAATTACAGATTTCGATTTTTTTGCCCGAAATTCAACTAAAGAAATGTTTTGAATTAGTTTTGGCATTGGCAGCAATTTCATTTCAAAATCTTGCTTCTAACGTTTCAGGACCCTTTTTAGATCGCGTCTGCTATGGTTGTATTCAATTTTTGCTACGTCGTCCTGTGGATGTCTTTGCTTTATCGAATGCTTTGCTTTCTTGAAGATGCTGCAATTCTTCTTTCCTGGGCTGATAGACTGCTGTTCGACGATTTTTGTGAGGGATATGATCGTGTTCAATATTCTTATGTGCAGTCAAAAAATAGTTAGGCGATTGATTGACATCTTGTCCGAAGGTTATATTTGCTGACGCCATTGACTCTCTTAAGTCATCAAAATTGGCTAATCTGAAGTTAGGGACTTTTTCACAGTTTGTTGATGTTTTCAACTCAAGCTCTTTCAAAAAACAGATACAGTTCTGGTCATTAGTTCCGAGTGGTTCGCCTACTTTGACGTTCGTGACATGAGAGTAGCTTGCATTAAATAGGAGATCATGAGTGTTGCTACCTCTTGTAAGTGTCTTCACCATTTGGGTCGTGAACTTATCGGCTGAAAAATCAATCAAACGTTGGCCGGTGGCAGTGCATTCGTCTGTTTCCCAATCAATCTTAAGGAATATTGAAGTCGCGTAGCACAATACTGCGTTGTGTTGTGACAATATCGACGAGGGTGCTGTAAAGATCGATATCATCTGCAACCTTGCTTATATGGGGGCGATAGACGAGAGTGATTTGACATTTTATATGGTGACCGACTACTTGGATTAATACTATGTCGTGCCTGTTGTTTGGAATGATGACTTCTAATGTTTGCAGAGGGTTTTTCACGAGAAACACCACTCCTCCGCCCTCTCGGTCTTGTGTATCTTTGTGAAATAGTAAGGAACCATGAAAACTAAATTCGCCTAAATAATGCCTGGTGCTCAATTTCATCCACGATTCCGTGATTGCTATTATGTCGATACTTTCATTCATTGCAGGGATACCTATTCCTTTTAGCGTTCACGTAGTAACATTTGAGAGTATCGTTAGTCACATTGACTTGATTTGCTTGACTTATTTTGCTCCAACTCTGAGGTCTTGTGTCGGAGCCAAGACTTTCGTTTTCGTTTACACGGGTTGTACTAGCGGAACTGCGACTATTGCCTCCAACTCGGACTGAATTGAAAACAGGAACTTTTTTGCTAGAACCTGTGGTGGTGTTCTGACGGGCACTTGTATTTGTTGTGTATCTCGTTTTGGAACGGATGGAGGGCGTGGTGGTGTTTTAATGGGCACTTGTATTTTTTTGTGTATCCCGTGTTGAAACGGGCGGAGGTCGCTGTGTCGTTTCGTCGAGCACTGCTGGCGGAGTTTTTGGTATGATATCGTTTAGGTTTTGTGATCTATTTTCGTTGACGAGTCCAGCGCCGATGTTTTTAATGATGCTTTTGATGGTATCAAGTCCATACATGTTAATGCGAGCCTTGTTGGTGATTCTAATAAAGTTACAGTACTTCGGGTCGATCATCGTATCCCAATGGTCCGAGAAAGAGATTTTCTGGGCTTTGCAGAAAGTTGCTAGGTGATTGTTAAGTAAAAATCATCTTGCTTAACTTGTATCTATTCTGGTTCGGATGGGGCAGGATGCCAGTGATATGGAAGTTCGCGTGTGAAGGTTTGATGATGTTAAGCATGGCTTCATATCTCTTCCAAGTCGATTACGTATGCAACACGTTGTTAGCTCCGACTTGTATTATATTTCGCTTAGATGAATGTATCCTTCCCTTTGCGATTATGCCTTCGACCTAGTCAATTTTCAAATCATCTATGCCGATTATTTTCAGTTCAAATCATCTTTGCCATTTCATCGAGCAATACATCGAATCGGTTACGTGTATGGGGTCGAAAGTAATGAGATTGTGGTCCAACGTGTGTTGCATTATCACAGCGTGGCTGCCTCCTTCTAACTACAGTTGTGTACAGTGCCTCGCTATCATCGACTGAGTTTTCAATCGGCTTAATACCATCGTTTATCTCAGCGTCTAGAGCTGAAATCTTCTTGGCGAATTCGAAGTCTAGGTGCCGTTGAATTTTTTTCACTTGATTTTGGGGGGCCTCGACAGTTTTTTTGACTGATGCTAATTCACTGCTTATCAGATCTTCAAATTTGTGAAATTGTTTCAGCACGTTTTTCAATTTTAATTCAACAGCTAGCAATCAGGTATCCGTGTTGGCTGTCTCTGTTATGTATAACCCATTGAATGAGACTGTCTCTTTTCTGGATAAGCTATCATCGGCGTGATGGATTTGTGCTTTCAGATATCTGGTTTCCTCTGCCGTTTGACAAAATTTACAGCGCAATGTCTTGCATTCTCCATTTGAGGGACTGCTGCGCAAACTCCTGGCAGAGCCAGACGAACTTTCGCAATCCATTAGTCGCGAATGGTTTATTATATGAGACCACAATTGATTATTGAACATTTATAAAGATGAATTTCGTTCATTCATGTTCATCCAAGTTTGGAGATCTGTGAAAAAACGTTCACGGATTTTTTTCACCTTAGTCTGCACACTACCGATAAACGATTTCAGTACCAAGTACAGGACAAAACCAGGTTGAGGAGTGGTCAAGAATTTTCCTCGATTGGTCAATACAATTACAGCGCAAACACATAACAGCTTGGCTCTCATTTCTACCACAGCATAACTGTCGTTGCGGTATAATTGATGTCCGCATCAACACGGACCGTTCGTGTTCGGTCCTGCTTACTTTTTATTCCAATTCAAGCAATGAACGCTTTCTTGTTGGGTCAAATCAATATGCCTGTGTGGCCCTGTGATTTCCACATCCATGGTGTAATGAGATTGGCCCCAGGACACTGATGGACTACTCAGTGTGAAATTCAGTGAATTATCCAATTAATATTCTGCCTGATATATGAGGTCTGAGCATGACGTTAGAGTCTGAAGATTTGAACAGGCAAGAGAGCTGGAATTGGGCTTAGTGTTGGAGAATGTCACAAATGTTAGAAAGACACTTTGAGTAAGACGATATAACTGAAGAAGTATTTACATGACGTAATAAGTTTCAGGAGGTAAAACATCAATATAAATTTCCTAATCACGCATTATAAGGTACATATTCATTTATGGTCGTGACCGCATAATAAATGAAACAGACTTCCGTGCCTCAGCAAAAATTTGCCCATCTCCGACTTAATGCATTTTATCAATCATAGCATCAGATGGTGGGAAATTTTCATATCGCTCAAGTTTCAGGAGATAAATTATCAATATAACATTCTTCGTCAGATGTTGGGAAATTTCCATATCACTCAGAAACGCTGTATGCAAAAAATATACCGAACCCCGTTCATCGTTGGTTATTCCAGCACCTGCAGCAGCCTTCGCTCCATTCATCTGCAATGACACTTCACTGCTCTAAAAAAATCGAAGCCGTGTATTTCTTACCGTCGGAAATTATTCAGTGACAAGCTCCCTCGTTATCAAGAGGAAACGAGCGCTGCACATCAATTGAGAACGATCGAGACTATTTAATTCGGTCTTACAGGGAACTCATTCATTTCTTTGATAAATTGGTGCTAGAAACCACACGTTGAACACAGGACATCAATATAATACCTAATATAACCAATTTACAATTGGTAGGCAGATAAACAATAATGTTGCTAATTCAATTCTAGCAATGAGCAAGATTACAGTGGTTGTAATACATACAATTACAACAAGAATTAAGCATGTAGGTAAGAAATAACCTCGAACAATTTAAAAATTGTTTTATCATCCCCGTTCATCAGTGTCACTATACGAAGCACTAATGAAGATCACATGCCTGAAATAACTGCTGAGTTACCGAACATGTTGTAGCTTTGCAAATACTTTCTTGTAAAACAAAGCAAAGTGGCACACGCTAGCGATGCTCTGTGCTGTGCACAACATAAACACCGCGGATTTGCGTTTTCCGTTTAATTTCTGAAAGTAGGAGCCGACCTGAATTAGTGAAATTAGAAAGGAAAAATGGTGAGAGGTCAAATTGCAGAACTGTATTTTTTAACATAGTGAATCACTTTTTCTGAGCCCTACAACTAACGCATGGACGACTAGAATGATAGATTGTGTGAAGACTTCAAAACTTCGATTATCGATTTATCGACTTCGAGTTATGGGTCAACATTTTCGAGTATTGTGTCTAACACTGGACGGGTTGTACTGCAAATTACACTTTGAAGTTTGGCTGGAATGGACTCATCAGCCCGTCACAGACCTAATGTATAGTATGCATAGACATACAGCTCTTTCCCCCTAATTAGGCGAATGGATAAGTAATGTTGACTCTGAGGGGGGAGACGCAAAATCTCCATGCCACAAGACCGCTGCGTCCTTGCGGTGGCTCGAGCTCGCGACATGCAGCACCATATGCTGGCAGTGCAGTCGCTCACACTAACCACTCGGCCACGGCGGCACCTGCATACCATATTCCTACTTCGAGTGTCTGGTCACCAATTTTGAGTATCAAGTCGCGAAATTCGAGTATTGAGTCAAAAACTTCGGGTATCGAGTCACCAACTTTGGGTATCGAGTTCTCAAATTTGAGGAGTGAGTCACCAGCTTCGAGTATCGAATCTTCAGGTGACAATAGTTGAAGACTGCGCTACGTTATCAACAGCTGCAGAACAGAGAAAGGGTAGGAAGAAGATAAACAAGAAAGACTTAGAGCTTTTACTTGAATTTTCAAGCGACAGTAGTTTAATCCTCCCAGTTGTGCTATCAAAAGCTTCATCGCAAAGAAAGAAGAAAGAAAGAATAAAAGGTGGTCGCATTAGGTAAGGTTGATAAGAAGAACCATTGTTTCTGCCAACCATCCATGGAGTTCACATTTCTGTCTATTTTGTAGTTACAATCGATGTCGTATTTTAAACAGATAGCGTGCTCTGTTATCGATTAACATCGAACCGGCGTTAATTGATGATAATTTTAAATTGCATCGTTTCTGCTCACTGTAGTACTATTCCGATGTTACAATCATTGTCTTGAAATTAATCAGCGTGATCTCTGTTACGAGTAATGATAAAATATTGTTCAGCTGATAGCGTTCAACTATGTAAATGTTACTTATTTCGCTAATTCAAGCCATTATAAACGAAGAGCGTGCATTGTTTTTTTTCGAGTTATGATGAGCAGCTTCTGTCTTACATGTATGCAGATTTTCTTTGAGGCTGGCAACACTTCGACGATGTCACTCGCATCTGTTCTTTACATGACCCGGCCCATATGCAATTCAGCGTGCAGGAGCGTAACAGGACGCATAAATGTGTACCTATTAACAAACAATTCTTTTCTAACTAATATCCATCTTGAAAAGAATTTACGTTACGATATTGAAGGTCAACAAAGTATCTGCATGGACTGTGCAATAGGAACCGATGTTGGTTTAGATACTTGATAAAAGTCACCATGAGGAAATTATATGAATCTATGAAACTCAAATCGCAAATGCGGGAGCAAATAATCTTCCAAGTAACAGATGAACTTAATATGGGATACAGATACTACATAAAATCTGAACAATGCGCTAAATAAATTTGGTATATGGGCGATGAATTGATTTGGGAACACAACGAAAATGTATTGCATAGTGAATTGTTGAAAGTTAACGAATTTTATTTAGCTGCTGTCCAATCTTAGCTGGGAAATATATTGTTCCACACAATATACATACATCT
>SDVV010027339.1:0-12124 GCA_016164225.1 Gammarus roeselii | reverse complement strand
TATATGAAACTTCAGGGAGAGATGAAACATCTCTCCCTGAAGTTTCCCTTGAGTATTTGTTAAAGGTGTCTAACATAATGCATTCGAACTAATTTTTGCCTGACTAATTGCGGAAACCTGTAATCATCCCGATACCCAAAGCCGAAATATGCCTCATTGGCCCACATAAGTACCGCCCCATCGCCCTTACCAACGTCCTCTGTAAGACGATGGAATAAATGACAAACTCACACCTTGTTGACTACCTTGAAATGCATGCTGGCCCTGAAAGCATCCAATGCGGCAGCCGCAAGCGGTACTCCACGGACCCCGTACGACTAGAATCAGACTTTCGACAGGGTGTCGTTCGAGGGACACATTTGGTTTGCACAGTTTTCAACGTTGACGGTGCCAGAAGGACAATGACTCCAGTGCACTAGAAAGCCTAGACACTGTAATCTTTTTCAACGTTAAAAGTGCATATGACACTCAGAAAATCCGGCATCATGAAGGATCTCCACCGCAAAGGCCTGGGAGGTCGTCTTCTACGCTTTATCCACCAATGTCTGTAAACTTTTATCATCGTATCCACATAAAATGGGCGTTCCTCAGAGGAGCGTCCTTAATGTCACCCATTGTATCCTAATAATCGACCAGTTACCCGACATTCTTCCCCTTGACGGGAGATTTCTTTCATCACTATACGTGGACGACGTACAAAAAAATATATACACCCTAGCCTTTTAACAATTCAAGAATTCCAGAAGTGTGTAAACCAAGTCGGGAAGTGGGCTTCCTTGAACAGATTCCGTTTCTCGACCTCTAAAACTAAAAAGTATGCGTGTCACTTTCGTTCCCAGCTTACACCTAAAACCAGCCCTATCGCTGCACTACATTCCACGAATATACGATGAATCCATCGAGTTTTTAGGTCTTGTGTGGGACCCTGACCTCACATTACAGCCCTGAAGACACGCTGCAAAAGGTCAGCGGGACTTAGCCTTTCGGTAATATGCTTGAAATTCGGCGCCAATATGGACATCGGCATGACGTTGTTCAGGACAATAATGCGTTCAAACATTGATTAGGGAGCTGTTGTTTACGGTTGAGCAGCCAAAAATACTCTCGAACCCTTCTCGATTATCGCAGACGCGCATCACAACCGGCGCGCTCCGTCCCGCACTCATCGGATCCCTGAACGTGCTAGCAAACGAGCTTCCACTTCCGCTCCGTCAAGACACTCTCGCTACAATACTATTTCAAGACTAGAAGCCTCATCAACAGTCCAGCGCTCAACGACATCACCAACATTTCCGATAAATGCCTCTTAGCGGCTAAGCAGAATATGTGCCCCCCTTTTTCCTACACGTGGACAACATTTTGACCTCGCTGAACATCAATCGCAAGGCTATCAAGCCTTCATTCTCCTATCTTATTCTTCAAATCAACACCCCAACGTGGATGAGCAACACACCGCTGGTCAACCTAAATTTGCAAGTATACCCTTAGGCAACCACTCCAACCATCACGTACCGCCGATAATTTTCTACACTACTCGAGGAACAATACTCAGAGCACCGCCATATATACACTGACGGCTCCAAAACCGCGGGTAGAGTTTGTGCTGCCGCCGTGTGTGGAGAAACTTCACGTTTAGCTACCTTCCCACAAGAAGCCTCTGTGTTCTCTGCAAAGCTGTACGCACTCGAATTAGCCACCTCCATTGCAAAAACTGAGTACTCTCACTCTGTTAAAAACTCTGCAATATGAACACCCTACAGATACAGACCCTAGGCAGAATTCCCCCGCAAGAGGGATGGCCGACGGCAAGGCGCACTTCACACTCTCATACACTCGCACACCTTAACGCTTTTGTGCTAAAGGGTTCGGCCGGGAACCCCACAACACATCCTCCGGGTCATGAGTGCGGTTCGAGGTCAGTGTCGGCAGCAGGGCCCGGGGGGGAGAGAGGCGTGAGCCTCTCCCCGCCGCTCGTCTTGCCGTCTCTTAAGGAGAAATTTTACTTTTTATGAACACCCTGCTATTCCTAAAATGCAGCGCGATCTGTTTACAATGTCTGAGACGGGTCAAGCAGTCGAATTCTGCTGGATACCTAGACACGTGGGAATAAGAAGAAACGAGCTCGCAGATTCCCTTGCTTAATAGGTGTCCACCCATTAAAAACAATTTATCACCATTCATTTCTGGGACTGGTTTCCAATCATCAACTTGCGTATAACATCCCGATAGAATGACGTGTGGAAACAGTTGACAAAAAATGTTTCCAATTAAACCCTCGCTTGCAGAATGGTAAATCAAGTTCTCCAACAGAAGATGAGACGTTGTGGAGGGCCTTCCCGAAGACATATCAGAGCGCGATCTTGTCATGCATCTATACGAGAAATACCAAGTGCAGCTGTCGCATGCATTCCCCAATATCTGCCCTCAATCTTTTTCCCAAAACCTTGGTGGTGCCCGTAGGTACAAGAAGCATTGGACCAGCGTGAAAGGATGTACGGGGCCTTCCGCCGCGCATGTTCCCATAGCCATAGGAACCTAGTAGCCTAGAGAAAGGAAACTGCCGTGTTCGCGAACTTAGCGTGGAGAAGAAGCGAGAAAGCTGGATCCAATTAGTTAACACAATCAATCGAAACCCCTCTTTCCCAGGTGTGGGGAAAAATCAGACTTATCCAATGTCGCCACGAGCAACCTATCCACATATTATCGGACGGAGATACTGTCTATTCTTCATACGCGGACATCGCGGACAAACTAGCTCAGACTTCCAGCCAAATATCGCAATCAACAAATTATACGGCTTCTTTCCAACGGGAAAGATCCTAAGAGAAAGTGAGCATATTGACTTCACTTCCACAAATGAGGAATTCTACAACAAACCTTTCTCCCTCCATGAACTACAGTATGCTATCTACCACACTCGTGGAACCTCACCCGGGCCGGACCGAGTGCACATCGATATGATCAAACACCTTCCTGACAACGCTCTGCAGCGCCTACTAAATGTGTTCAATACGTTGTATTCAAATTCATTCTTTCCCAACCAATGGCGGAAATCGGTAATAATCCCGATACCCAAACCCGGAAAATGTCACAGCGACCCACATAACTATCGTCCCATTGCCCTAACTAGCGTCCTATGTAAGACTATGGAAAGAATGATAAACTCACGTCTAGTTGACTACCTTGAAATGCATGCAGGCCTTAACAACATCCAGTTCGGTGGCCGTAAGCGCCACTCCACAACGGACCACCTCGTCCGATTAGAATCAGACATTAGACGGGCCTTCGTCCGAAGAGAACATGTGATTTCCATATTTTTCGACGTTGAAAAAGCATACGACACTACGAGGAAATACGGTATCATGTAGGATCTCCACCGTAAAGGTTTGAGAGGTCGGCTACCACTTTTCATCCACCAATTTCTACAAAATCGCACCTTCAAGGTCAAGGTTGGCGACACTCAGTCTCCGTCATATCCGCAAGAAATGGGTTAGCATACATTCTTCCCCGTCCACTATTCGTGGACGACCTACAAATAAGCTACAGACACCCCAGCCTCATAACAATTCAACATGAACTCCAGAAGTGCCTAAACCTAGTCGAGAACTGGGCTTCCCTAAACGGATTCCGATTCTCGCCCTCTAAAACTAGAAGCATGCACTTTACCCTTGTGCCCGATTTACACCTGACACCAGCCCTTATGTGGGACCCTAAACTCACGTGGCGACCCCACATCGCAGCCCTGGCGACTCGCTGAAAAAGGTCGACGGGACTTATCCAATCGGTAACATCACTGAAGTTTGGTGCCGACATGGACACCGGAATGACGCTGTCCAGAGCAATAATGCGGTCGCGCATGGACTACGGAGCCGCTGTCTACGGATCTGCAGCCAAAACTATTCTCGACCATCGCAAACATTGCTTTGCGGATCACAACCAACGCGTTACGCTCCACCCCAATCGAATCCCTTAACGTGCTCGCTAACGAACTCCCACTTCCGCTCCGGCGAGACAAACTTTCACTACAATACTATTTTAAGACTAGAAGTCTAATCAACAACCCAACAATCAGTCACATCACAAACGTATCAGATAAGCGCCTTTTTGCGGCTAAAAAGAATATATGCCCACTGTTTTCTCTACGTGTGACAACCTGCTCACCTCGCTAAACGTCAATCAAAAAGCTATTAAGCCTTCATTTTCCTACCGAATCCTTCAAATTAGCTCACTAACATGTATGATCAACCCACCACCGGTCAACCTAGACCTGCAAATGTACCCTAAAGCCACTACTCCAACCAACGCGTACAGGCAGGAATTCCTAAAACTACTTGAGGAAGAATATTTAGAGCACCGTCGACTCCAAAACCGCGGACGGAGTGGGAGCCGCCGCTGTGTGCGGGAACATTCCATTCCCAGCCTCCCTCCCACAAGAAGCCTCCGTGTTCTCTGCGGAGCTTCACGCACTCGCACTAGCCATTTCTATCGCAAAAACAGATCGCTTCCCCAAATACGTCGTATTCTCAGACAATCTGAGTGTCCTCACTCAGCTTAAAACATTGCATTACGAACAACCCGTTCTACGTAAAATGCAGCACGATCTCTTTGTCACGTCCGAGACGGGTCAGGCGGTCGTATTCTGCTGGATTCCCGGGCACGCAGGATTAAGAGGAAATGAACTTGCGGACTCGCTTGTTAAACTAGCATCTACTCAGCAAGTATAATTTTTCGCAATACATTACAGGGACTGGTTCCCTATAATCAACTCCCATATAACATCCCGATGGGATGAAATGTGGCAACAGAGTGGACAAAAAATGCTTTCAGTCAAACCCTCAGTTCACCAACAGAAAAGACCAAGTGTCCATCAACCGCTTGTGTACGGGACACACGTGGATAACTCACAACTACCTGATGGATATCGCCCTGGGACTAAACGCGCCACCTTGATCTTGTTGCCACCAAGTGGCTATCTGCGTGAAATGCTTACTGATGGATTGCAACGCACTCGCAGCAGCCCGACGAGCTTTCTTAAATCACCCGTGCAACCTACAAAGCCTACTTACTGACCCAACCTCCCGGAAAAGCTTATCGCTTTCGAAAAACACACCGGATTATACGAAGCTATCTAAACCCTGAACATATGTGCAAGTGAGGTGGTCTCTCCACTAAATTATGCGCAGAGATAACAATACATTTACGTAGATACGCGTTAGCTCTTTCCGATCTTGCACGCACTAGTATGCGTACATGCCACAATCGAAACATGTACTTCATTTCACCCTGACAAGACTAACCTTTTTGCACTCGAGGCTGTGCGAACTTATGCGTATCGGTGACAGTCGCGCCCTACGGGGAAGCCTATTATGACCCACGTTGAGGCTCCGGTGGAAAGAGGCTCAAATCAAATCACGTTGAGGCTCTGGTGGAAATGAGGCTCCAATCTAATCATGTTGAGGCTCCGGTGGAGATAGGTTCTTATCTAATCTAAACCAAAAGCGTGTACATCTGACCAATCTAGTTTGGTGAGGAATGCGTTAGTGTTTTGCAAGGGTTCTTGGCTTGTCTTCTTCCAATTTAGAGGATACTTATTCAATGCTTATTTGTTTTGTTAGCTTGGTGTTTTTGCCACATGTGTGTGTGCGTTGTGTGTTCATGTCTGTTCATCTCATGGGTTTATGTGCGTGTATGTGTGTTTTGACGATCCCCAATGTCTCTCCAGCTGGAGGAGTCTGGTGAGCGTTCCAGTCGCGAAGCAATCACTCTGAAGCAGACGCTCGTTGAGACTGAACAGGAAAAGACGCGTCTCATGCAGGAGGCGTCGCAGGTGAGGCAGCAGCCGCGCAGGTGGGTTCTCTACAGCCCTGCAGGAGAGGCTGTGGCATGAGAGGAAATCTTTTGTTGCCTTTCTGGGATTTTGTTTGGTCAACTCAGAAAGGAGTTGCTTCCTCTACCTGGAATGACAGCCTCTTTCAGTACGAGCAAAAGATTGCACCTAAAGTAGTAAACGTCCCAAAAACACGCTGGGCATCAATAAATGGTAAAGTTTTTTTTTTTCCTTTGTGAATTTGAATGTTGTGTTGAAGCTTTTTTATTGATACATACCTAAAAACCATTTGTCTACTATTACAGACTCATTCCATAAAATCCGTGAAGGTACAAGCTAGAGTCGGCAACAACTCACGGACATATAATAAATAATCTCGATATACTGTGCCCGAGAGCAAAGCCAATTGACTTCCAGAAAAAAAATTAAATATCCTCCGATGCCTTCCATGACGTTCAGCTCGAGAAGGACATAGGCTCTATGATGAGTCTACCGTGCTAGACGTCTCATTCACATAAATCTAATTTTCGTGGCCTGCCCCCTCTACCCACGAAATTGCTAGCACATTGCAGTGTAATGGTTTGTGTTGTGACCCTGTCAGGTGAAGGAGCTCCTGAAGCGCGAGGTGGAACGCAGTGACAGCGAGCAACGGCGCTCCTCGACTCTTGTAGCAGAGTACAAGACCATCTGTTCCCAGCTGTCGCAGAGGCTGGAGGACGAACACAGCCTACACATTAAGGCAATCGAGCGTATTAGGGTAAGGGGGGCACAGCATGCACATTAGGTCTATCAAGAAACCGATGTAGTGGCTCAAGGGCTCATTGAGAACAATGAGAAAGTCAGGTAATGTCTCAATGCAATCGCCGCCGCAACGCTCCTACCCTGTGGCTTCTAAAAGTTATATCCTTAGGTCTCCCCACTAACTTTGCGTGAGCTGAAATCCTAGCACAACATATACTTGTTTATTTTTCATCTTTTTTGGTTGCTCTACATAGAGGTACCGTCAGGTAAGGACTCTCGGTGTTATAATGCTCGTGAAATCAATCTCATTCATAGGTCTACTAATATTTCTGCTGGATCAACAAACGGTTTCGTGATTGATTTTTTCTCGGAACCTGGACATTAAATATAAATTTTATTTTGAGACCTAAAATATTCAAATCGGACATGAGCTAGCCAATGATTATCTACGTGCATAATGTACCATCTCCCTCCTGCAACTAGTGTTGTGTTACGGGAAGCACCACCGCTGCACCATTGAACCTCGTTGGGCCGATTTTAATCTCCCGAATGGAGTGCTAAAACCTGAAACAGTTGTTACGTAGGTATAATGTGAATAGTGAAAATAGTTGATAAAGTTTGAACCTGTTGGTGTTAGATTGGTGCGTCTTCCTGACATCATGGAGGCTACCCGCAAGCAGTACGGATGGCAGGAATTTAGGGTGTGCACGATTCTTGGTGTATTGCCAGGATCGCTAGCCTCCATGTCGTGTGTCGTCTAAAATTTCTGGGAGGGCAAGACCCTTTGTGTATTCCCAGGCTTGCTTGTGGGTTGCGGAGTCTTTTTAGCTCAGAAGGGCTAAATTGTGTGAGTGTATGAGACGAGTGTGAGGTGCGCCTTGCCGTCAGCCACTCCCCTTTCTGGGAGATTCGGCTTAGTGTCTATCTGCATCTGCTTGTCATCACGGCCTCACCTCGTACCCCACGGTCAAAGAGTATGTAAATTTATTCTGTGAATGATAGATTCATAGCGTATTGCCTAGATCTTGGGTCTACATGGAGGTCCTGTGACGTAGTCCTAACGGTCTCAATCTCGCCTCGGGAAACGATGAAAGGGCTGCCACAACATCTGGTATTACGTCCACGCACTCCCACCCTGCCATTACGTCCACGCACTCCCACCCTGCCCTTACGTCCACACACTCCCACCCTGCCCTTACGTCCACACACTCCCACTGCCCTAACGTTCACACACTCCCACTTCCCTTACGTCCACACACTCCCACTAATCTCTGAGGCAAGAGGATGGCGCACCAAGCAAAACAAGTCGAGAATGTGCCGCCTTTATATTGTGGCCCAACTGACCACCTGCACCTCCCACGCATCCATTTTTTGAACTTATAAGGGTGTGTCCGATGCACATTTACTAGGTAAGCCAGCCCCTCGGTTAGGCTATGACTAGTTACATCATCTCCTAACTTTACAGTTCTGTTTATTCCTCCCGTCCTAATTTATGCTTTTGTCTTTGTCACACATTGCACGTCCATGTACCGTAAGTGTCAATAAGTATATTGGTAAAATAACTGATATAAAGGAAGACGGAAACTTATTATTTGTGTACATACTCAGGTATGGCTATATCTCTTTATTACTCATATTTACTGGGTTACTAGACTGATTGTTTTGTGAAAATATACAACGTCATAACAAAATTTAACAAAGTAAGAACATCCTAAACAATCAACTCGATAATATCCTTGTAACAGTTACAGAACACCCTAGTCGGAACACAATTCAAGGGACCATCTAAGGAAAGCAAACTGAACAACTCCGAAGCTGACCTCCTTGCTGAACTTGAGGATCAACAAGTCACCAAAGAATACAGAGTGAAACGATAGTGAGACTGAGATCTCGAACACACTGGTTTCTACATCCTTATCTTCAAACTCTGTTCTCAGTTCCCCTCGATATTTAAATTGGTTAGATGTATTCCTCGGTCCAAGAATACATTCTTAATCACAGATGCTGCTACAACTGCCAAAAAAGTGCGGTAATGAAAGTGAAGACTGTCAAACGAGGAATGGTGCATGTTACCGCTGCGGCGAAGACGCACTTGGCCTCAACTGTGACCCACCTTCTAAATGCGCAACCTGTTCAGAAAACTACCTTGAATGATCACGCGACTACTTTCTATTACAGACTCAGAAAAAAGTACTCGCGGTTCAAACTAGAGAGCGCCTCTTCTACCCTGAGTCCAAGAGGCGATTAACTGCTAAATTTATCCGCCCGTTTACAGTCTTTGTAAAAGTGGCAGTGGAGATACCTACTACCAAGCCCCCTTCAGTCCAATACTCCCCACGAACTCGAGAGAAGCCTAAATCAAAATCGAGTGGAGCCCAATATGACGGCCATCCAATCGGCCCAGCACCGCGGGAACACTATCACAGCTGCTTCCCCCATCCCCACCTCGCCCTGCCTTTCACTCGCTGATCGACGCATAATGGGAGTCCCAGATCTGGAACTAGACGACGGCCTAAAATTGCTGAATAGAACACTAAGTGTCACCACCTCGGATCAGCTCGCTTCGCCCACAAGATGGGAGCTCATAATCTCTCATCAGTGAAAACCACCAAACCCACTCTACTTCAAACAGCCAAAACCTCCCCTAGAACCCAAGCAGGCTAGAAGGAGTCCTCCTCAACTCAAACCTTCTGCTTGCCGTGTGAATCAGAACCCTCCGCTTCCTAACAGCCCGCCATCAAGTGGAAAACAACCACCCCCACTAGGGCATTCACTACCCCTCTGACACTACTTTGCTCAGGCAATTCATCGTACGATCATATGAGAAAAGCGCTAAATATATTATCAGTTGATACTCATCCCACCCTCTCAACATTCCAAACCGAAGACCCTCGCTCGTTGCAGACCAGCGCTGAACGCACTGGTTCGGACTTGACGATGATTCAACCTGAAATGGCTCTTCTATGACCCATACATGAAACGCTGAAAATACTCGTCGAGCATGGAAGAATCAGTTGTTGTTGTTGTTCAACCCTAATTCCCCCTGCGATGAAGGAGCCACGGCCAGCGCACAGCCCGAGGCCCGGGAACCCACCGACGTGTGCGTGTTGAGAGTGCTAAGAAATTGATGGGCCCTATATTAGGCCTGCCCCCTTGAGGTTGTTGATGTTGTCGTCGGGTGCTCCATAGATCACGCCCTGACGTGATGTCATGGTGGAGCCTGCCGGGTGCGGTGGCTGGGCACGACGTCATGACGTGCTCGCCCGAATCGGGTGAACCCTGGCACCGCAAGCAGAGATCGGAAGCAACATTCCCAGTCTACGCTGTGTCTGTAGAGCTGTGTGGTGCCCTCACCGCAGCCTTGACAGGTGGACCCTGACACCCCTGGGCAACCTCAACTCCTCCACGTCTATCCCAGGTGGGTGGCTTTGCTAGATCGTGTTGACTTTGTGTTCATCTAATACAAGAGCTGTAAAGTGTGTGTGTATTTATTTGTGCATAGATGTGTTTTCTATAGGTTCAGGAATGATCGCATAAAGGGACCGTAGTGTGTTGCCGGTGCATTATTTAGGCGTCGGTTGGTTGGACGAGGGTTCAGTAGGTTGTTGCAGTGGTGTGCCAGGTCTGAAATTCCGTTGAAAAATTGGGTCCCTCTCATATCAAGATGATGCTTGAGAGGGAGGACCATGATTTATTCATGCAAGTGCGGAATGGATGTGGTCTGTGTACAGTCCGTTGCAATGCGCAAGGCCGTGTTTTGTATCCTTTGCAGGGAGTTAATGAGTGTGGGTGCAAGGTCCGAGGTCCAAGCGGTGTTTGCGTAGGAGATTACGGGCCTGATGAATTGTTTGTGTGGTGTTGTAATTGATTCGTGGAGTGACCGTAAGAGGTTCTAGTGAGTGTCCGAGACACGTTCAGTCTGGGTCTGGTTTTGGTGCCGCTGCTGCTCCCGGAACGAAATCGGGATCCGCTGCTGCGGGAAAAGTCGGCGAAGCAATTTTTTTTATAACTTCAGAGTCAACTGCAGGCTCAGTTCTATCATATGCGGAGTGTGATGCAGGCCCTTTTAGCGAGGGATGCGGAAACCACGCGAGTCAGGTCTCCAGGAACGCTTGGCGACGCAAACGAGTTTTCTCGTTGCCATCATTGAAGGATTAAATCCAAGAAGACACCGGCCCAAAATCGAGGACCGCGGCGCTTTAGTCGTGGCCCTAACCGAATCTCACTTGAACCCTGATATTCTGGTTGCAGAAGTGCAAATGGAAGATTTTCAGATGAACCGGGGAGATGAACAAATGTCAGGAGGAAGGGAGGTGCGATCACCTACTTAAGAAACGATCTCGCAGCGGATACAAAGTGCTGGCGTCCGGATACAGTGGCACTGTCGATTATCTTGTGATACACAATTTTCAATTGAACCTTGTCCTTGTAAACGTGTACAGGCCACAGATACACAATTGTCAATTGAACCTTGTCCTTGTAAACGTGTACAGGCCACCAACAACCAGTGTTCAAAACTTTGTATCGGCGCTGGAGAATATAATAGAAGAGTTTATCCAGCTGGGCGACCCTTCACCGTCGCTGATACTGTGTGGCGACTTTAACCTCCCCAGAGCAAGATGGGATGGCAAGACTGTAGTGGGAGAGCTGCCGATGAGAGGCGGCAGACTGAGCACATGTTCGAGCTTTGTGACGAGCTACTGTTGACTCAGGTGGTAGAGGTGCCAACACGAGGAGACAACATTCTCGACTTGGTTTTCTTGAACAACGAGGATCTGCTCTATAGAGTTGAGATGGAGGACACTATCATGTCGATCACCGGCTGGTAGTTCTCGAGACTATGTTGGGATTCAGTTTGCCAGCTCACATCTTTCGGAAGATAGATGTAGGTTTCGAGACTCTGAACTTCTTCCATGAAAATACTCAGTGGAACGAGATCGCAAGAGAGCTGAAAAGAGTGAACTGGCGAGAGCTGTTGCTGGATGTTGATGGCGAACGAATGTATGACGTCACCCTCGATCGTGTGCTGAGCATTTGTATCCAACACACACCCCATAAAAGAGCCCTCTAGACACGAAGAAATATACCCCGCGATCGCAAGATCCTCATGAGGAAGAGCAGTAATTTTTTGAAGAGGCTACCAGACGCCGGTACTGGCGAGGATGCTCTTGTGTCGCAGATCCTGCAAGTTGGAGTTCTTGAGCTTGTCTCACGACGTAGAGCGGCGCCGAAACGAGAGAAGAGCTATTATGGCTATCAGGACCAACTCAAAGTATTTCTTCCGCTGTGTAAAATCGCTAGTATGAAGGGAGATTGGTGAAAAGGGTGATGAAAGCGGAGGCGAGTGGTCGCAGGTCTAGAGGTAGACCGAAGTTTGGGTGGATGGATGGTCTGAAGCAGGCGTTGGGAAGGAGAGACATGAATGTGGAGGTGGCGAGAGAGCGTGCAATGAACAGGCGTGAGTGGAGAATGGTTGTGAATGGTTGATTTTGACGCTGCTCTGATGTGCTTTCCCGCCCTTGGCATCCCGCTGTCGGGATGGTCGTGGGTGGGGGG
>SDVV010027338.1:0-12124 GCA_016164225.1 Gammarus roeselii | reverse complement strand
TCATTCCCTGTACGTTCCTACCCACCCACACATCACGCATCGTCGCCAGCAGGTAACTTTCATTCCCTACACGTTCCTACCCACCCACACATCACGCATCGTCGCCAGCAGGTAACTTTCATTCCCTGTACGTTCCTACCCACCCACACATCACGCATCGTCCCCAGCAGGTAACTTTCATTCCCTACACGTTCCTACCCACCCACACATCATGCATCGTCGCCAGCAGGTAACTTTCATTCCCTGTACGTTCCTACCCACCCACACATCACGCATCGTCGCCAGCAGGTAACTTTCATTCCCTACACGTTCCTACCCACCCACACATCACGCATCGTCGCCAGCAGGTAACTTTCATTCCCTGTACGTTCCTACCCACCCACACATCACGCATCGTCCCCAGCAGGTAACTTTCATTCCCTACACGTTCCTACCCACCCACACATCATGCATCGTCGCCAGCAGGTAACTTTCATTCCCTGTACGTTCCTACCCACCCACACATCACGCATCGTCGCCAGCAGGTAACTTTCATTCCCTACACGTTCCTACCCACCCACACATCACGCATCGTCGCCAGCAGGTAACTTTCATTCCCTGTACGTTCCAGCACCCACACATCACACAACGTCGCCAGCAGGTAACTTTATCTTCCCAAGCCTTCGGGACAAAACATCATCAAGCCTCGTAAACTAATAATGCTCGACTAATTCACGTACCGAAGTAATCCTGCTTATTTCCCGTACATTGGAAACTTGTGCAAAGGACACAAATCACCATCACCTCATCCACGAGTCGCAGCTTACGTGCAATGGATACCTTCCTTGACATGATGGACTTAACTTGTCAGTGCGGAGCGATGATCTTATACGGATAAGTAAATTCTCGTTATCGTGAATTCAAGCATAGAAAAAATATGATTCGTTGATTTTGACAGTTATATTGTTGATATTTAGGGACTCGCCTTTATTTAAGAAGATATTGTTTTACAAATTGAATGCATTATTTAGTAATTCTTGAAATTCAATACTAGTGCTGAACTTTACCTCGCTTCCCTCTGTTGTTGAGCATCAATCCGTCTAGATGTGACTCCTGTGTCACGAGTCAAAGCATTTACACCCCTCATGATCCCACTGGCATTTTGGCCACAGCGTAGTCTAGATGTGACTCCTGTGTCAAGAGTCAAAGCATTCACACCCCCTCATGATCCCACTGGCATTTTGGCCACAGCGTGGTCTAGATGTGACTCCTGTGTCACGAGTCAAAGCATTTACACCCCTCATGATCCCACTGGCATTTTGGCCACAGCGTGGTTGATTTGACAAACCGGTAGAATTAAGAAAATATGTTAATATGAAAAACATTATGAGAGTCTAGGTGGAAATCGGACAGCAGTGATATGGCCATTGATGTGTTTCAATCCAGAGTGCGGCGATTGTCGCATATCAACAGCAGGGCGAAGTGAGCTGGTCTTTTTTTTTGCTATTGAAAAGGACGTACAAAACACCATGCTTGCAATGTAAACATGAATCAATAAAAACATATATTCGAGCCTGTAGGTGAGTGAACATAAGCGTAATACATTTCCGACATTATAAATTCGTTTTTAAAAAGATGCTTGTGTCAGTTCGTATATAATCAACTTTACATTTGAACGTAACATATGTAAACAATTACATGGTGTTATTGAAAGTGTTTAAATGCTGAAATACGGACTCTGAATGATAGACTTCATTGAATGACGTCATAGAACTGTCGATCCCCAGCAATTTGAATGACTTAGAAATAGGTTTCATTTGACATGAGTAGCACAAAATGATTAGTTAATGTTTTAATATCTGCTTCTGGGCGATCTGGTTGACTTGAACACTTCATATAGTCAGCGGAATGGCATAGTATGAAATTAAATACTGATGCTGTGGAAGATTTCATAAGTTGAATTGGGTTAAGAGGAATAAATGTTGGCAATCCGCTAAATGTATCAATTTTGAGTCTTAGTGCGTTCCTTATTATCATAATGAACTATTGACTCTAAGAACTGCTCCATGTCTTATTCCAGTGTTGCTTAATCATAAGTAGACGCACAGAAAATCACACCGCAAGCAACGAACGCTGCTTCCAAGTTATGTTTAGCGTCTGCTCTCATGCGGCCTCAGCACGGGTTTCCATTAGCCTTAATTCAGACGAGTGTTCACGTCATGTTCAATGTTATTATTTACATTGAGCAGCAATAATATATTGTTCTTGAGTGGTTGCCTGAACTGGCTTGAATGCACTGTCAGAAGGAGCAGTGATGTTGTAACTTATGAAGTGCGGTCACAAAGATTTGAATAATATTGTTCTGGCTAAAAACAAGGGATTCTTTCTGTACAATAGTAGAAGAGTGCATTTGTTAACGTAAGTGAAACAGCAAACAACTATTTATCCCCGCAGCATGCTACAGCTATGATAGCAAGTTTTCCTACTCGTTTTGCCCTGCAATCGTAATATAAGGAAAATGATGCTCTATACTACTTTCCAAACTGATGTATTGCCGAGAACACGAAAATATCAATATTCATATGTGGTCAGAGCTGACCCGTTCATTTGTTAATAGGTCTGTCTTTGAGTTGTGTTCTCTCCTCGTCTGCAAAGCTGCAATATTGACGTTTCTTTCTGTATAGTCGTGAATAAAAATATGCATCCCTTCATGATTTTGACGCTTGTAAGGACCAGAACCCACCAGTGAAATGAATTCCTTGATTTTATGTGAAACAAAATACAACAAGAACCGAATCGTTCGAAATTGAATTTGCAATCGTTCACATCGGGTATTGGCATCATGCGTGAACAAATAATTTTCCTAACAAGCCTCAGAGAAGATACTGTTTCCCATCACCGTACGAAACATTATGAAACTATTTATTAGGCGGACCATTAATTGAACCACTTCCTAGCCCCTGAACTATAGAGGCTAACTCGAATTGATTCTATAGGTTTTTTTCATCCTGAGAGAGAGGGCAACCTTTGTCAGATATGCATCATAATGTCAATTGCTCGATATGCTTGCACCGCTTCATATGTGTCAAGGCGATATCATATGGTAACACATTTTATATCCCTAAAGCAATTTTATAACCACTACATGCATCACAGTTTAGTTTGTCCCATGCCCGTGTGCACACCTACGATATCATGCATCATATGCTTACTCAATAAGATTGCTATGCCTAAAAAGCATGTCTCACAGACACATTTTGATAAATAAATTTGATATTTATACCTATTGACATTGTTGAAACGTATTTTAATAGTATGTAAGAAATGATTATCTCGAATTTTAAATACTTATATGGTAGTTCTTATACCTCGTTCACACTTAATTTCGGTTCAACGTTACTGGTCGTTGGTAAATTCTACTCAGAAGCACCTAAAGTATTCAAATCGTTGTTTCATATATTTTTTAGGGTTAATGTAGGGCTTATATCGGGCGCGTTATTCTAGTGAAAATGTTCATCGATTGCACGATAATTGTATTTGTGTATATTAATGCTGCTCCACCCATAACGCGGTGTGGGCACAAGTTGCATACTGAGTACTGCACCAATACGGTGTGAGTGGCGAATCAAATCAAAATAAAACTACTGAACATGTACCTTTTGTTCCTGCAGCTTTACCTACACTCAATAAGTAAATTTTGTTGTTCGTGGGAACACCTCGCCCAAGCCAAAAAATATGTGTTCACAATAATTCAAAGATCTTCATTTCTAGGATGTGCTCACAATAATTCAAAGGCCTTCATTGTAAATTTTGTGTAGCTCAATTTATCAATTTGTACAAGAGACATGTGTACGGCTCCACAAGAGACACAAGAGACATGTGTCCGATTCCACAAGAGACATAATAGACATGTATCCGGTTCCACAAGAGACACAAGAGTAATGTGTCCAGTTCCACAAGAGACACAAGAGACATGTGTCCGGTTCCACAAGAGACACATGAGACATGTGTCCGGTTCCACAAGAGACACACGAGCATGTGTCCGGTTCCACAAGAGACACAAGAGACATGTGTCCGGTTCCTTTGTTCTCATGAAAGCCCAGAATTGCTTCAGTCATTTGTGGTTGTCATCGTGTTAGGCCTTTGACAATATTTACAAAAGATGATGCCATTCTTGATGAGGATAATTTTGCTGGACGTGCAACAATTAGGCATGAACAATTTGTCTAATTTTATAATAGGTCCAATTTTCTAGCTGGCTGGTGAATTAATTGTTTTTCGCATAGCTTGTACCCCATAGTTAGTGCAGCATCACGAACATCAAATGGGTCATTTACTTTGTTGATTGATGCAAAATATGTATGTTTAGCTATCCGGTGTGAGTATATTAGGTCGCAACTACACGTAAATACTGCTTTATATAAATGAATTTGTGCAAATAAATCTTGTTGTTATTCTATTTTGGGGATAAAAAGGTGAGCAAAAACTGTTTTCTATGTAAATTGTTCAATTTGGTCGGCATTTATGATTTAGGCCCAGTAACTAACATCGTTTTATAGTTTTAAACTACACGAGTTGTTTTCCGTTGGCAAATAAAATATAATATTGAATGTTACGCAAGATGCCGCTTGCTATTTATTACCACTTCCAAATTAACTAATGTTCAATTTCCTTTGACTTCCCTAGCATTCACTCTTCTGATGCCTGTCATATCAGGCAGGGCTTTACAGCAAATTATGTCCTTATTTCCAGCTTGGGCCAGCTTCGGCGCAGTCCATCATGTTGTTTACGAATTTCTTCACTCCCGATAGTTATATCAGAAAACGGTGCTTAGTAGCATGTAGCTGTTCTATGGTACTCTCAGATTACGGTGCTTCAAATGTCCGACGACACTGTATTCCTTGGCTGTGAAACTCCCACCTTCAGTATATTAGTCACAAATCCCTCGGTCATGGTTCAATATTTTAAACATATAAGTGTGTATAGTTTCGAAATGTATGTGAGAGTATTACATCAAGATATGTACGTACTGCTTTACTTATGCCGATCTCTACATTGATTCAATGGAATACCGTGAACAAATGTCCCCCCCTGTTACCATCTAGGCTTTGAATTGACTTGAATAGTTAGTAACAGCTTTAACACAGTTTTTCTGTCAAATTATTCGAAATATTTCAATATTTCAATGGTTAGATGTGGACTTTGTTGCTACCTCGAATTTATTATCTTATGCACATAATTGTTTTTATAATCATTATCGGGATATGGTGAAATGTTAACAATAAAGTTTGTCGAGTCAAACATGACTGATAGAAAATCAACGACCAGGAAATACATTTGAATGTTTCTGCATAATTTGCATATTACCTATCATCATACAACGACCATCCGAGTATAAAATTATGATAAAGCATTCGTTGTCTGCCATCACTCGCTGCGTGGTGCATAAATCGTATCCATTCTAATACCTTTTCCTAATAATGCAAATTCACCTATAATTACTTCTACCCTCATGCTTTTTTAGTGAATTTAATCTGATTGTTGGAATAATTCACTATCGTCTGAGTTTTACCGTTTATCCATCGAGCAGAGTTCGTGTTCAGCAACGAGCGTTCGTGTTCAGCAACGAGCGTTCGTGTTCAGCAACGAGCGTTCGTGTTCAGCAACGAGCGTTCGTGTTCAGCAACGAGCGTTCGTGTTCAGCAACGAGCGTTCGTGTTCAGCAACGAGCGTTCGTATTCAGCAACGAGCGTTCGTGTTCAGCAACGAGAGAGAAATTACATCAGGACAGCTATTTGTTGTATATAATTTTAGCCTCCACATCACGACAATGTCAACGAGGAGGCGCTGTGAAGAGCTTACAAGTGTTTACAAGTGAAAAAAGACAAACAACAGGCTATTTGGCCCAAACTAGGTTGGCTTCTGATACTAAAAAGGTTATTTCTTATATGGACGTCTAGGAGCGAAAGGTCAAGAAATTGAAAGGTTAGCTATTTTTCGACGATTCATATAGAAATGTTTTGATTGAATTGTTTTTAACAGCCTCCGCTGGAAGTTTGTCTCAGTTTTCGGCCACTCTGTACTTGAAGAAGCTGCCCGGGATGTCGAATGAGATCTGCTTCCAAACGATGTGTGTCCATTATTACTGGTATCTAGAGATAGAAGGGTCGCTCAGTCATCATTTTCCTTACCCTTCATTATCATCTACACCTCGATCATGTCACCTCTGACTCCAAGCTTCTCTAGTGAATATAGGTTGTATCCTGGGAGTGCATTTCATCTGGTGGGATGTAGTACAATAGTGGCCCAACGTGTGGTGCTTTGGCTTGGCGTGGCTTCCTCTCGCTTACTGCAGTTGTGTACAGTTCCTCGCTATCTTTGACTGAGTTTATTCTCGATTTGATGCGGTCGTTTGTCTCTGCGTCTGGAGCTGTAAGCTTCTTGGCCACTCCAGAGCTTAGGTGCACTTGAAGTTCTTTCTCTTGATTTATGGCGTCCTTAGCAGTTTCATTGACTGCTGCTAATACGCATCTTATCATATCTTTGAATTTGGGAAATTGTCTCTGCACAATACAATTTCCATTCAACAGCCAGCGACTGAGAATCCGTGTTGACATATTGTATGAGCTGTTAGAGGCATGACTGGATTGTGCCCTCAGTTGTGTGATTCCCTTGGCCTGTTGGCAGGTTTGCTGCGCTCTGTCTCGCAACCTTCTCAAAGTATCAGTTCGGAGGCGTATGATTGGTGGCAAATACCACATTCTAGCTCAACATGGAACATCGTGGACAAATAAAGAGAAAACCTGTTGGAAAAATGAACCGTTTGCTCGAGTTCTATTTCCGTTATTGCCTTTAAAAAGCAGATATGAAAGTATCAACTGTAAATGGATGCGGGATGGAATGATTTATATTCGTAGAGGACCTAATGATGTTTATTTCCGTGTTATCCATGCTTTAAGGTAATTAAGTGAGTGTACATGGGGAGGAAAAATTAACTCCGATCGGGCTAAACGGATTTTTTTATTTTAAAATTTTCTCTAGCTGTTTATATACAATGAGTAGTTTGTGCATGAAACATGTAACTCATTCTCGGGCACACAAAAAGAAATTCGTAATAACGAACAATTTATGCCGCGCTCCTTCCACACGCGTTATGCATCAAAGTTGAATGGAGTTGATATCGACGGTTCAACAACGGAATTTTCACGAATGCGGTTCGGATGCTCGTAAGCGACGGAAAAATAAACTTTCTATACGGGATTGAGTTGTGGGCAACGCAAACCGAAATCGTAGCAAATCCCTTATACATTACTTTTCAATATTGTGGAAATAAGAGCATGTTTCTAGGCAACAATTTTGTAACCGACATGAACGGCGAAGTATCAGAAGATGTTGGAGAAATTGTACAAATTCCAGCAAATGATCAGTTGTGCATGGTGGCACAGCGAGATGCGAGATGGCACTATGTAATATAAACATGAAATACCTGGAATGTACCAGTCAGAGTACAATGCAACAATACTATACATAGTACGAGCTCGTTCTGATTTTGTTGCAGAGAACCAGTTGCAGTAGACTATGTTGAAAACCAGTACACGAATAACTCCAGGAAATACTGCTAAAGAACACATTTATAATCTAGGCACAGCTGCGTTTGCATGGAGTGGGCGATTATTTGTGATAGCTGATAATGTAACCGAGCTGATATTGGCCCAAATGGTCGCAGAAGGCGCTTGAGTCATTTACTGATTGCGAATGAAACGACACTGGCGGCTTATTCGGAAGAGAAGTTGTCTAGGTAATTATCAGAGTATGGTAGAGTGTGTGAGCGGAGAAAGCTGCAAGCGAACATGGGTAAAGTGAAGTAATCAGGCGTTCGAGTTATGCCGATGCGAACGGAATCAGTTTCTTCCGAAATAATGTTTGTAGAATACTTAACTAGTAGAAACTAAAGTGAAATTGTGAGTGTATGAAGGGTTAAAGTGTTGGGCACTAGAAATTGTAACGAGTTGTATGAAGTTGAGTATACCAGCGAAGAGAAGGTTGTATGAAGGGGTAGTTGTCTCAACTGTTCTCTATACGGGGCTGAGAAGTGTGGGTCGAGAGCGGAAGAGAGAAGAAGGTTGAAAGTTTTCAAAATGAAATGTTTGATTGGCATTGCCGGAGATACGTTGATGGATTAGATCGATAATGGCTTTGTTCGAATTAGAACGGTAATGGTGAGTATTCATGTCGACTGAGATGATTCGGGCCCATGATGAGGATGGGCGATGGGAGGTTGGTGAAAAGGGCGTGAAGCAGGTGTTACGGAGGAGAGACATAAGTGTGGAGGTAGAGAGAGAGTGCAATGGACAGACGTGAGTGGAGGAGGGTTATGAATGGATGATTTGCCGCGCCCCAGGGGAGCTTTTACGCCCTTGGCACCTTGTTCTGAAACTGAATAGACGAGGGGGGGGGTGGCTGACAACTATGACGCAGGAGGGGTAAACCACACGACGCAATCGGGTCTTGCCCGCTGACACAGATCGCGGGCATTACTCCTGACCCGAAATGTGTGTTGTTTGTTGTGACCTTAAAAGCCTTAGGCTTTATTTGTTTGCGAGTGAGTACTTGAGAGCAGTGTGAGGTGTACCTTGCCACCGGTTCCTCCACCCCCATTCCGGGAGAATCGCCCATGTGTCTTTATCTCTATTTGTACAACACAGCCACAGTTCAAATATTTGACCATCATTGTCTGATTAAATACTGATAAGCTCGATTTGTAAGCCGGGGTGACTTAATTGCAATGATCGAGTGAACAGAAATGCAATTTATGTGCGCGACTTTTTGCCTCCACCAGCCATGCTATCTTGTGCGCACTCCTAAGCTTCATCCATACAGGAACTTCTGCATGACATCTGCCGAGCTCTTCTAGAGTTTCTACAAGTCGAGTTCGCGACAGAAAAAGCAAATATCGTATTACAAACGGAAACAGTTTCGAGTTACGAAACACACGAGTATCGACTACTCGAGTTAGAACCTTAGAATTAAGTTCCAAATCGAGTAGCGAGTTACAAAAATAAAGAATCTAATTCCGAAAAATCTACTCTCATTAGCCTCCTAGAAATAGGCGAACGGAGTCTCTGTAGAAATAGGTGACACTGCGTCTCTTCGAAATAGACGCCCATGAGTATTTGATCCAATTTTTATCCATGATGAAGGTAAGAATGTGTTGGTATTGCTACTGACTCCTATTGCTTGTTCATTCAGACATAACTTGAAGTTGCTGAAGGCATTTCATCTTGTGGTACACAAAAAACTATTTTATTACTTTCTTCCTTCCAAGATTTCGTGTGTGGAGCTCGTCATCAATTGCATGCCATATCCTCATGTTCGATTCCTTCAAACCAATGAGCCCACTTTCAGCAAATCCCTTCATCGACTCACACTTTCCACCCCCGCTGATGTCTTTTCCTTGCAAATTCTTCCATGATGAAGCGTCTCCGAACTCCACAACCTGATAAAGCGCGGATAACTCCTGTGCCGAACTAATCTTGTTTGCATGCACCGCTGGTAAACTTCTGCAAGTTTGGTTCTGAAGAGACGAAGATCATCATTACTTCATCCACGAGTCGCGGCTAAACTTGCAGGGTGTTCTCATTGAGCCTTGACAGATACGATGACGGGAAGAACAAAAAGTGATCATGTTTCTTCATGACGAGAAATTGATCGGATAGGAAATTGCAGGTCTTTCCTCGATAGCAGAGAATGCACGCATGAGTAAAATAACGTATCTTATAATTTGTTCATATCAGTTTCCCATCTTGTGAAATCATTTTGTAGATTCAGATAAATATAAACTGTGCTCTCAGTTTCTTGTGCTAACAAAAGAACTTATCGCGACCTTGAAATTGTTTTAATAATCATGTCCCGACAAATTATTTTACAATGTGAGCATGCTTTCTCAAACTTTTACATTGTGTATTCTCTCAGCACCAGCAATTTTTATTGAATTAAAATCCATAATTTTAGCATGTGAGTTTATGGTAATATTGAAATCGAGTCTCAGACCGCCCTTGCAATGAAATCCTCTGCCTGGGTAATCACGATATCATTAAACAAGCACCATTCCTTTCCGTAATAAATAGTGTACTTTATATTACCGAGTTCCATAATTGCTCTGTTTCATCAGAATATATAATTGGACTTACCTTGAAGATTTTATCTGCATGCCCAAGCATGTCCTTCGCGCTAATTGACACTCTTTTCTCTGCATGCCCAAGCATGTCCTTTGCGCTAATTGACACTATTTTCTCTGCATGCCCAAGCATGTCCTTCGTGCTAATTGGCACTATTTTCTCTGCATGCCCAAGCATGTCCTTCATGCTAATTGACACTATTTTCTCTGCATGCCCAAGCATGTCCTTTGTGCTAATTGACACTATTTCCTCTGCATGCCCAAGCATGTCCTTTGCGCTAATTGACGCTATTTTCTCTGCATGCCCAAGCATGTCTTTCGTGCTAATTGACACTATTTTCTCTGCATGCCCAAGCATGTCCATCGTGCTAATTGACACTATTTTCTGTGCATGCCCAAGCATGTCCTTCATGCTAATTGACACTATTTTCTCTGCATGCCCAAGCATGTCCTTCATGCTAATTGACACTATTTTCTCTGCATGCAAAAGCATGTTCTTTGTGCTAATTGACACTATTTTCTCTGCATGCCCAAGCATGTCCTTTGCGCTAATTGACGCTATTTTCTCTGCATGCCCAAGCATGTCCTTCGTGCTAATTGACCCTATTTTCTCTGCATGCCCAAGCATCTCCTTCGTGCTAATTGACACTATTTTCTCTGCATGCCCAAGCATCTCCTTCATGCTAATTGACACAATTTTTCATCAATTGGCAATAATTCAATAGTAGGTTTTTGTAATTACGCCGATTTTGACAGATTTCTGTTAATAAGTAGTGCGTGATTTTTGAGGGGTTACTTCCAATTTTTTTCTTCATTATTTTGTCGGCAACATCAATAAATACGTGTATATTTTTCTATCAGTTAATACACTAGACGAATTCTTTGAAAATATGTGACTCATAACTTCGGCGTAATCACCAAATGTAAGCCTATGCATCTTCTTTACAAAAACAACGCTGAGCGATCAATGGTTTGTACGACCCGAGGTGAAACCAAGTATTGCTCGCTTCTATGTCATGCAGACAATTATTCTTAGCATGGGATGTGTGGAATAATAAAATAGCTCTCATGCTATAAACAGTAGCATGTGTTACACATTAGGGGAATATAGTCATCTCCCAGTGGTGGCCATCCACATTAGATATATTTTCTTAGTTGTAGCAGTCAACAACCACTGTATTCAGTAACTCAAAGAGTTCTCTTCCAGATTCCAGAGTTCTCTTCCAGATATACTGTACCATTTCTTATTGTTAGCAGCACCAGTTAACAAGTTTGTCCACCTTACGTTGTCATTTTTTCGTCCTCCTAATTACAGCTCTTCATTGAAAAGTACTTCGTGTAACTTCTGATGTGCATAGCGTAAAAAGGATGGTTATGAATATTTATTTATGAGTATTAATAATAATAATAATAATAATAATCTTTATTGAGGCCCTCGATGG
Organism: Gammarus roeselii; assembly: GCA_016164225.1. NCBI lineage: Eukaryota > Metazoa > Arthropoda > Malacostraca > Amphipoda > Gammaridae > Gammarus > Gammarus roeselii. The sequence continues at coordinate 526 of SDVV010027338.1, read as the reverse complement.
TACAATAATGGTTACAACAGAAAATGAGTTCAGAAGGAAAAAAATTCTCACAATACATGGAAAAATATCATAAAAAAATAAAAATAAATAAAGCACGCGTGGCGATAGATCAAGATTGAAGTACACGACAACCATTTGCTGATAAGTTTGAGACAAGCGTGCTTAGAATACCTTTTATGTCCCTTTCCCACATGAGTATGTATGCAATAAACAATGTTGGAGAGGTTTAGTACAGGGCCACCTATCAGTAAACATCCTCGGGGTCGCATCTCAACCTAACAGCCACTAGCATGTAGTCAAACATTATTCCTATTAATATCGGGATCCTCCTGCACATGCAGTATTCTGTCCCATCTTTCTATAAGTGGAGATAGTTCGTATCCCTCACTGTTACATACTGCCTCCAGGAAGGAATTATTAGAGTTTTCAATTCGTTCCTGGAGGCTGTATGCACTTTTTCTTGCACGTACTTTCAGGCAATCAACATCATATTCTGCAAATACTAGGCTAGCACTTGTTCTTCTTG
>SDVV010027337.1:0-12124 GCA_016164225.1 Gammarus roeselii | reverse complement strand
CGGCAAAATTGTCGTGTTGTCGTGTCGGCAAAATTGTCGTGTCGGCAAAATTGTCGTGTCGGCAAAATTGTCGTGTCGGCAAAATTGTCGTGTCGGCAAAATTGTCGTGTCGGCAAAATTGTCCTGTCAACAAAATTGTCCTGTCGACAAAATTGACGTGTCGACAAAATTGATGTGTCGACAAAATTGTTGTGTCGACAAAATTGACGTGTCGACAAAATTGTTGTGTCGACTAAATTGTTGTGTCGACAAAAATGTCGTGTCGACAAAAATGTCGTGTCGACAAAAATGTCGTGTCGTCAAAAATGTCGTGTCGTCAAAAATGTCGTGTCGACAAAAATGTCGTGTTGACAAAAATGTCGTGTCGACAAAAATGTCGTGTCGACAAACTGTAGTGTCGATAAAATTGACGTGTCGACTAAATCGTTGTGACGACAAAATGTCGTGTCGACAAAATGTCGTGTCGACAAAAATGTCGTGTCGACAAAATTGTCGTGTCGACAATATTGTCTCGTCAATGAATTTATGTGTCGACGAATTTTTTGCGTCGACCATTTTATGTGTCGACGAATTTATGAGTCAACGAATTTATGTGTCGACGAATTCATGTGTCGACAAATTTATGTCGACAAATTTGGTGTGTCGACAAATTTGGTGTGTCGACAAATTTGGTGTGTCGACAAATTTGGTGTGTCTACAAATTTTGTTTATAAATTATGTGTCGACAAATTTATGTGGTGACAAATTTGTGTCGGCATATTATCGACAAATGTTGTCCTACGAGGACGAGGCAAAAGACCACTGAGACAGCAAATTCAGTACGTCTGGGCATTTGCCGATCCCAACTGCGGCTCTGGAAAGGCAGTGGGTCACAAATCCACTGCCCAGATGGGCCGCCACGGACAGAATCATATAATTTCAAAATGATGCAGAGACCCTGTCGGTCTGAGTGTGGCGGAAGTGTGCTGTTAGGAGCTCAGTGGTAGCTGTGAATACCACCAAGCAGCAGCGCTCGAATAAATGACGAAGCTCGGTAGTGCTCGCTTATATAGGTAGGGAGGGGGTTGGGGGATTGGGGGTTTTCGGCCGGCATTTAGACCGCCAAGCGCCAAGACATTTAGACCGCCAAGCGCAGGAGACGACACGCTGTACCAAGCAGACATTTAGCCAGATTTGTACTTAAAAACTCGGGGACAGTCGAGAAACTAAGAAGTTTTGAAATTCCCGAGTAAGGTTAAAAGAAACAAAGGTCTAAGCCGGTCGAAACCTTCGTTCAAAGAATGTTATCAAGATTCTCTCGTAAATACGTCACGGTAATGTTTTCTCTTCAAGATTCATTTGAATAAAAAGTACAGGCGCAATGCTAAACCTTATGGCTCTTACGAAGTGGAAGAGAAGGACTAATAAAATTCCACTTCAACATTGTTTGAAAACTAAATTCGGTCTCCATACCGGGCAGTCGCAGCCGGTCTGGTAGAGGAGCCTGAAGCCCTTCTTCATCTTGGGGGCGAGAGAGGCCCAGGGGGCAGCGAAGTGGCAGGCGGAGGTCCAGGGCTTCCCCGCTTGGATGTCACCTAAAGGGCGCGAGGAGAGGGATCGCGTGACAAATTGGTAACTTTACCAGAGCAGCGCCCGATACTCGATCGAAGCAGCGGCGCTCAAGAGAGCGAGCACTACAAAACTTTTCTGCTACTGTGAAAGGTAGAAATATGAAGTGTTGTAAATGCCAGTTGTGGAATAGCTTGTATGTATGACATCCATTAAATTAAACAGCATGAATAAGTTTACCGATTTGCATCTATAATTTTTACCCCAAATACTTCACATATTCCAATCAAGTGGCAGGCATTTCAACTGCTATCAGCTGCGGACAAATAACCGTTGATTAGGTGTACAGAGTGACCGAGCGTGCCGCCGCATGCATTGATGTGTAGAGGTTCCCAATTGACCCTACATTAATCCTAAAAACACTCTACACATCACATGTGCACCACAAGCACCTATTGCTATTCAGCAATTGCCTTTTTAGATCTCAGTGTTTGCATCTCCCTGTATGTTACAACACCATTACATCAAGCAGTACAAATATGATGATCTCAAACATAATAGCAGTGCAACAAATATTTATTCAGGAAATAAATAAGCAAACATTAAAGCACAAAAACGCCATTGATCATGCATCGTCAAAATGAATAACCAAATCTGATACTATTCTCGAGACTCATGTCGGCCACATCTTGTCAGTGTAAAACGTGGCTAGAAGAAAAAAAAAAGTCGGACTGTGGCTATACGGCATACATGCCGTATAACCACAGGCATTGCCCTAAATATCTGTGAAATACTAACAAAATTAATACAGTTTAAACAAGGGTTACTGTCTTGGACCATTGTTTCCAAGAACTATAGATAAGTATGGCCTCGACGGCGAAGCTCAAACCTTTCAAAGATTCCTCGACTCAGTCCTCCGTGACATATCCGTCGCAGGACGCCCAGTCATAATCTTCAACTATGTTGATGACATCCTGATTGCCAGCTCAGATGAGACTGAGCCTCTCCAAGACCTGGAAGAACTTTTCGCCAGACTAGCAGCTCATGGGCTAGTCATAAATTCACAGAAAAGTGAGTTTGGACGCCCTGAAGTGGATTTCATGGGACTCAGAATAACCTCACAGGTAATTCTGCTGTTGCCTGAGAAGGTCAAGGCTATCAACGAATTAGAGAAGCCCGTTTTCCTCATGACACTTCGGGCTTTTTGTGGCATTATCCAGTTTTACAACAGGTTCTTACAAGACATTGCTTCAGTCATGGCACCACTCAACACACTTCTTTCGAGGAAACCCAGGAAGAATGACAAAAATGCTTGGAACCCAGAAGCAAACCAGGCATTTGATGATGCCAAAAGAGCTCTAGTTCAGGCAGAAATGCTTCATCACCCACTGCCTTACTCCCCGACTGCAATTGCAGTAGATGCTTCAAACACCACAGTGGGAGCAGTGCTCCAGCAGCTCCAGGAAAATGAATGGAGACCGTTTGCTTTCTTCAACAAGAAACTACAGTCAAGGGAAAGAAAATACTCCACCTTTGGTCGAAAATTGCTTGCTGTTTATCTTTCAGTCAAGCATTTCCGCTACTTCTTTGTAGGCATAGACTTTGCCATCATCATCGACCACAAAACATTGGTCGGTACACTACACAAACGACAGGAACGAGACATTCCCCGGCAGAGCCGTCAACTCTCCTACATCAGTCAGTTCACAACTGACATCCGGCACATTGCTGGAGATAAGAACCAAGTCGCAGACGCCTTGTCACGATTTCATGATCAAGAGGAACAAGTTATGCGACTGCCTCCTGAACAAAACGACGAGGATTGTGACTACCTTCTCACAGCAATTTTTACGGACACTGATGAAGAACGACTTCGCACGGAACAACTTCAAGACCAAGATTTGAAAGCACTACTCGAAGATGAGGAATCATCCGTCTGCTTACACCAAGTCGATAGTATTTACATGCACATACATGAATATGTGTGCCGACCTAACATTCCACAGCCAATGCACAAGGAATTCTTCCATACGGTGCACAACATCGCCCATCCTGGGAAGCGTGCCACAGTTCAGAACCTTGCCACGCGTTATGTGTATCCAGCCATGAAAGTAGACATCCGACAATGGTGTGAACAGTGCACAAACTGTCAAAGAGGCAATGGCCTGATTGAACGACTCCAAAACCGAGTCAAGGATGCAATGAAGACGCAGGCTTATCCTCACCATCGGGTGGAAAATAGTCCACACATCCTCCTAGGCACGCAATCCGCAGTGAAAGAGGACATCGACTAAACAGCAGCAGAACTCGTGTTCGGAGTAAATTTGCCCCTTCCATGCGACCTGTTGATCAGAAACCGCAATCCCGCACTGACCGACATCAACGAATACACACATGGACTACAAAACTTCATGAACGAAGTTGGTCCGGCACAGTCCCGACCAATACAACCACCAGAGGGGTTCCTCGACCCCAAACTCGAAACAGTGACGCACGCCTTTGTCCGAATCGACAGAGTACAGCGCCCTCTCGCAGCACCCTACGAAAGACCATTTGAGGTAGTTCGACGTACACAGACACACTACACCATCAAGGAACGAGGCAAAAACAACAATGTCCACGTCTCTCGTTTGAAAGCGGCCCATGGGATATACGACGTTTTCCCGGAAAGATATTTACCTGTCACGATACAAATCGGAAATGTTCCGTCAAAAACAATAGGCCCAAAGGTTGTTCCTCAACCAGGCGCAGCACGGCCGGAGGATCGGTACACGCAACGCACCCAGACTACCAGCCACCCAGCAAACTGGACCCTGCACAAACGCACAGGACGGCGAGTTCAAATAAATCCAAGCCCTCAAGTCACGTTGCTTACCCAAACCACCAGGTCTGGCAGGACAGTAGGAGCACCTGATCGCGTCAACATGTAGCTAACGCTACGCTCTTGGACGCCAGCCAAGAAGGAGAGAACATAACACTGCATCCCCGGCTGTAGTCTGAGAGGGGATTGATGTAAAGGTCCCCAATTGACCCTACAATAATCATAATAACACTTTACACATTACATGTGCACCACAAGCACCTATTGCTATTCAACAATAGCCTCTTTTGATCTCAGTGTTCGCATCTCCCTGTATGTTACAACATCATTTCATCAAGCAGTACAAATATGATGATTTCAACCATAATGGCAGTGCAAAATCAGTGGATAAATGCGCAAACATTAATGCACAAAAACGCCATTAAATATACATCATAAAAATAAGTGATTTTCAGAAATTATTTTTGAGAACCCTGTTGGTAACATCTGCTTGTTCTGAGATTTACTGGAAGAAAACAATACTAAACGTCATGAAGCGGTGAAAGCAAGTATTTCATGGCGTTTAGTATTGTTTTATTTAATTAAAACATTATTATTTAGTGGAGCACGAACTGATCCAACATTCCAAAGTTGAAGTTACATTGTGGCAAGGGTCTTCATAGTAATGTTGATAGCTTGTGAAGACATAGTAGTGTTAATAGCTTGTGAATGCATAGTAGTGTTAATAGTGTTAATAGCTTGTAAAGACAACTAGGCTAGGCTAGTTCACAAGAATTTTAACCATTCCTTTTCGACGTTTTACTGCAAGTGAATAGTACAGTGTGGATAGCAGAGAATCCATTGAGTGTTGTATTTTAGGCTTGACAAGTATCCGCATGGGAACTCCATGAAAAACGGTTCTTGCCATTCATTTCAGAAAAATAGTTAGTATACCAACACATGCTCATCATTCCCTGGCATTCATTGGTAACTGATAAAATTAGTGTTCAATAGGTTTTTCCCGATTCAGGATTAAATCCCCAATACAATCGGAGTACGAGGTAAGACCGGTGTATCCTATTAGTAATTCATTTACCTGTTCTCAATTCTCCAAACAGAAATTTATGTGTCTGATTTCTTTCACAGTGTCATAACCTTTATAGTATGTACAGATCCCAACTTTAACAAATATAACTTACATTCTTCTTAGATAAGATTCCAATTAGTATTTTTGAGCAACTTGTGGGGTATCAACTTTTGAGCAGGGAATCCAATCAGAGTTCTGAGGTACCACCTAAGTGAGATATACAAATCCATCCTTATAGATACACATGGCAACAAAGTGCAGTGCAAGAATGTCTTATACAAACTTGTCTGAATGCCACCCCCCCCCCTTACCTTGGCTCGTGCTCATGTATAATTATATAATGTAAATAGTGTATATTTTCAAATAGGTCCAAATATCATACAACTACTATACAGCTTTGTACATTCAAGTAGGGGGAGAATTATGCATTCATAATTCTTAATAATAAACATATGAGAGTCACATTGTGTTCTAAATGTATTCTCTTATAATTGTGAGATTAAGCTACATTTTTATCCATGGTAGCTACACCCACAAGGGTATACTATTTCTATTCAAATGTTCATTTACTATGTGCACCCATTCTGTGTATGAGGCAGGCAGAATGATGTGTATTCGTCTCCCATGTGGCCTATTTAGTTTAGTCCCCTCATTTCTGGACAGCCTTCTTTTTGCTGTGGATTGGCGCAGAACAACAGAAGCAATTTTCTTCTGTGGGCGCCAACTTCCGCCAACTGACACCACTTACGCCAATTGTCAGTACACGTTCCAACATAGTTCCAGTCAAATCTTCCCTTGGTCCTTGACCTAGAGTAACTGAAGAGTCCCAGCTGGAACCAATGGCAGCTGTATTTTATTTCCTACCGGCTTTCTCTTATTCCTATCATTCTTCTTTCCCCTTTCTTTCCATCCAGCATCATACCTTTGAGAGTTAAGTAAGGGATTTTAAAAGTAAAATTTATCAAAGATTTTATTCTTGTGTGTCTCTATACCGGATAAGTTAAAGTGCGGAAAATACCAACACTCAACCTTGTAAGTTATTCCTCATTGATTATTCCAATTTGGAGTCGGTCATTCATTTAGTGCCACATCAAGAAATAAGTCCCAACTGGTTTGCCTTAAATTAGTTAATTAAATTCATGTCTTAAAATTGATAATTATCCACAGCACCCTGAACAAGTAAGTGCTCGTATCAATTGATCACAGCTCACTGCAGCTGTTAGACACCAATTGGTGATACTGTATATTCGCATTTATGGATTCATCCATTTTTGCCAACTAGTAATCATTTACTAAACTATTCATCTACCAAAGATGCGCGTCAGCAGTCAACATGTGTTGCATCACGTTTGTTTTAATTAACAAACTATAAAATGGAGAACAATATGTACCCATATTTAATGGAATATCAAGAGCTTGATTGTGACGGAAACATTATCGGTGCATGTGAATGCAAGGGATAATGGGTTGGAAAATGACCAGCTGAAGTTCGTTCACCAAAAATAGCTATAATTGTTTTGCCATCGCTAGAACAGCGTAAAAGAACACCCCCTCGCAAGGAGGTATAATAGTGAAGAGGGAGCATTGGCTCATTTCTGTGGAGCCAGTTTTGTTACGCGGTAGATCGCGCTCTGGCCGCCTCAGTCGCGAGTCAGACACGGTGCAGGGCCGCTGAGGCAGCTCCTCCTCCAAGTGCCCAGCATCTGCGCCGGCAGAGCTTTTAAAAGGCTTGCAAAATTTGTAGAGTAGTCAGCCATTTCTTACTCGCGCAGAAATCATTTCTATTTTGACAATGCGTTACATTTTATGTAGCGCAGCGTCGACCCATGATCACGACCAACACCAACCACGTCCAACGGTTGCACTAACACTGACTCCTGGGCAGCCGAGCACCAGAACTGGCTTCATTCGAATGCACACACAACGCAGTCAATGTTCCCCCCTCCAATTATATGTACTTCCATGCCTCCTCGCATTCATGGCCATCGCAATGAGAAACAACTGGTTGCTTACGCTGTGAATCAGAAGTGCTTCACTTTTTGACGTGCGAGTGTCGCAGCAAAATGTATGTTGTTATATTGCAAATACATGCTGCGCAATGATACAGTAAAACGGTGTTCGAGACTGTGGTGGAACTGTGTTTGAGATATTTCTTGAAATTAAGGTTGGTGACTTCATAGCTTGGTTCGCTTTCTTAGAAATACGTAACAAAGAAGTGTATGACACGACAGGTCTTTAAATTGAAGAATAATGTCTGGGAAACAGTTCGTCCAGTTGTTTATTTCAACATTTTGGCATAAAACTTGCCAATGTAGAACCGCGTAGTTATCATTCAAGGTGAAGAACGAATCATCGGTTATGAAACCAATTTAGGTTTCAAATACGTGATTGGACATCATTAAATTCATGTAATGCAGTCGAGCAGATACAACACCAATACAGTTTGGTCTGTTGCCGAGTTGATTGAACTACGCCGCGGCATCACTTGACGAGAAGAACGTGATTAGCATGACCACACAACTTATAATGACGTGAAGTGCATGGAGAGGCTAGTCACAGTACTCGTACTGACGTGCAAGGAGCGGCTGGTCACACTACCTGTAATGACGTGCGTGGACGTCATTACGTCATGGACATGCATGCCTTCTAAGAGGGAAGTCTACGAGCGTCAAGCCAGCCGTCGCAAGGTGGCCTGGTCGCGGTGGCGGTGTCGTAGCGTCGAACTCCCTGAACGGAGTCAGCGTCCCGGGCTGGACGTCGCTTCCCGAAAATCCCTCAACCTCCCCTGTTTACGTCGCCGTCGATGGCGTCGGCGTAGACGCGGCCTGTGCGCTGCCCGGGCCCCTGGCCCGCCGACAAAACACCAGACACCTGAGTGCAACAACCACGCTGTTTTTTTTCCCTGAAGAGAAGTGAACAACTGCCAGCATTTCTTCCCTCCTCCTTCTCCAAACCAATGACATCGAACCCAACCCTGGTACCAATGCATACCCATATCCCACTTGCAGGCGTTCTTCCATACGCCGCACTGGCGCAATCCAGTGCAGATGTGGGACATTTACACACTAAACAAAACAAAGCTCTTGTGTCAACAACAATAGAACATACCACACGGGTGGCAATGCATTAACTGCCACCCAACCCATAACATCAATTCAGATATCAACAATAACATCATTCCCCCCGCACCAACACCCAAAGCCCCTCCACTTCTGGGGGGCTCCTCTTCTCTGCGTCCGTCGTTCTCACTAACAGCGGCTTCTCTGTCCGGGGCATCACCGGGTATGCCCCGGACTACACGACTCGCACCCGCCCCGCAGCCGCCCCCACCTCCACATCCCGAGGCCTCACTACCACCCCCTGCTACACTACAGCAACCTCAACCCAATGCCAAACACCTAAATATATTACAAATGAACACAAACTGCATTGGTGGAAAAAAAGTGTAACTAAACACTTCTTACACAAACATCACATCCAGATCGCCCTATTCCAGAAAACAAAACCTAAACAACACTCCAAAACACCAAAAGTTTCTTGGATACACAACACTCCTCCACGACTGTCCTAACAACGACGGTGGTGGTTGACTCATTACACTAGTACATGAAAATCTACACTTCACCAACACAACCGCTTTTACTATCGCACAACTTCCCCCTGACCCCACTCTGGAACTTCAATCACTACACATACAAATTCACAAAAAAAAAAACATAATATATTCAACATATACATTTCTCCATTCAGTTCATGTCCGCCTCACTATACGCCCCACCTAGACTACCTTAATACAACCACTAACACCTTCGCCCTAGGTGGTTTCAACGCGCACGACCTCTCCTGGTTTGCCTCGCTAAGAGGTGACCGGAGGGCAGTGTTCTCGTTGATCAGCTAGATACACTTATCATACTGAACAACGCAGACACATCCACTCGCAAACCGTTCAATCCCAATACACAACCGACTCCTCCCGACGTCTCATTCTGCTCCCCCAACCTCGCGCTAAATTTTCAGTGGGCGGTCAACCAGGACCTGTCATCCGACCACCTCCCAATAGTCATTAACTACCAACTTTGATCCCCAATCCACAACAAGCCCCCTCACACTTTTCGTAACTACAGGAGAGCAGACTGTGACGAATACACAACATCGATTAAAATCGCTCTACAAGACTTTGACATCACCCAATACACATAAATCCACACAGCCACAAAACACTTGAACACAGTACTCAGCCACCCAGACAGACAACACATACCCGCCGGGTTCGTCCGCGGCTTTAATCCAGCCTTTTCGACCAATATTAAGGGGAAAATTCAGCAGCGAAACCACCCCCGTAATTTACCTTCCACCAATAACCGAATCACTCCGATTCAAATCCTTAACGCAGAAATAGATGCAGATATCCGGGAGCAACAGACGAACCTATGGCGGGACGTGCTTGAAAAACACTAACTTCCGAAACTCACCATCAAAATTCTGGAAACTCATTAGGAGCCTCAACAACACAAACACGAACCACAAAGACACACATGAGGCAATCCTTCCACCCAACACACACACCATACCATCAGACCAAGAACAAGCAGACATACTCAACAAACACTATGCAAACACTTGCCACCTACCACACCACCCAGACAACAGGAGAATATTCAAACAGCTACACAGATTGCAGACTGATACAAACAGGGAAACTCCCTTCACACCAGCCATGATAATAGCCGCTATCCGCCAGACCGAAAATTCCTCAGCAGCGGGCCCAGACGGCAAATCATTCATTCAGATTAAACATCTAGGGCCACACGCCATCGCAGCCCTCACAGACATCTTCAACTCTTCCGTACTACACACTATAATACCCAACATCTGGAAACAAGCTAAAATCATCCCCATCTTGAAACCCAACAAAGTTCCTACAGATCCAGCCTCATACAGACCGATTTCCCTTCTCCCAAACCCCTCGGAAATCTTGGAGAGACTGGTTCTCAACAAAATTAATACACACATCCCACTCTCCTCTACGCAACACTGTTTCAGGGCTCAACGCTCCACCACCACGCTCCTCACAAACCTCACCCAGACCATTCATGAAGGCTTGAACGAAAAGAAGCCAGCCAAATGAACCCTGGTATGCGCTATCGATATTAGTAAGGCCTTCGACACAGTTCCAAGATACGTTCTCATAAACAAAATACTCAACACCTACATCCATCCAAATTATAAGAAGTGGTTTGCTAATTTCCTCTCCGGTGTCATACAAACACTGTCTACAACAACATACCTTCGCGAATCCGCAACTTCCCCAATGGTGTCCCACAGGGATCCGTGCTATACCCCTCCCTTTTCAAAGCCTTATGCCCGACCTGCCCATTCCCACAGAGCCAACACCCACATCAGCTCATACGCGGACGACCTTACAATAATTACAGAACACCACAAACACGAGACCGCAGCTGCACACCTCCAGCAGTATCTGAACTCCATTGAAGTCTGGCTGCTGGACAACATAATGAAGGTGTCCGCAAGAAAGTCGTCTCTCACACTGTTGATTCGGGATAACAGTGAACACCGCATCCACCCCCATGTCACGCTTAACCTCACCCTCATTCCCACAGCCCCACAACAACCATCCATGGTGTAACTTATGACACGGGGATGACATTTAAACCTCACATAGCCAACATTGGCACCCAAACCAAACCCAGACTGAACGTGTCTCGGGTACTCACTACAACCTCCTACGGTCATTCCAAGGAATTAATTGCAACACCATACAAACAATTCATCAGGCCCGTTATCTCTTATGCAAACGCCGATTGGTCCTCGGACCTTGCACCCACACATATCAACTCTCTGCAAAGTATACAGAACACGACCTTGCGCATCGCAACACGGTGCACACAGATTACTCACATTCCGCACCTGCATGACGAAACCAAGGTCCTCCCTCTCAAGCATCATCTTGATATGAGAGGGACCCAATTCGTCAACAAGATCTCAGACCCGGCACACCCCGGCCACAACCTACTTCACCCTCGTCTAACCAACCGACACCTACATACACACAGGCAACACATTTCGGTTCCCGTTATGCGACCATTCCTGTGCCTACAGATAACACATCTATGCACAAACAGATACACACACATTTCACAGCTCTTGCATTTAATGAACACTGAGTCAACACGATCTTGCAGAGCCACCCACCTGGGGTAGACGAGGAGTTGGGGCTGCCCAAGGGTGATAAGTTCCACCTGTCGAGGCTGCAATGCGGGCACCACAAGTCCCTACAGTCATACCAGCATAGACTGGAAAATGTCCCTTCCGATCTCTGCTTGCGGTGTCGGGGTTCAACCGATTCGGTCGAGCACGTCATGACGTCATGCCCAATTATTGCACCCGGCAGGCTCCACCATAACATCACGTAAGTGCGTGAACTATAGGAGCGCCCGCGCAATAGCATCGACTACCTCAGGGGTGCAGGCCTAATATAGGGCCTGTCACCGACAGAGACAGAGACAGAGACAGAGACAGAGACAGAGACAGAGACAGAGACAGAGACAGAGACAGAGACAGAGACAGAGACAGAGACAGAGACAGAGACAGAGACAGAGACAGAGACAGAGACAGAGACAGAGACAGAGACAGAGACAGAGACAGAGACAGAGACAGAGACAGAGACA
>SDVV010027336.1:0-12124 GCA_016164225.1 Gammarus roeselii | reverse complement strand
GAGTGCGCAAAAAGGCGAGTGCGCAAAAAGGCGAGTGCGCAAAAAGGCGAGTGCGCAAAAAGGCGAGTGCGCAAAAAGGCGAGTGCGCAAAAAGGCGAATGCGCAAAAATGCGAGTGCGCAAAAATGCGAGTGCCCAAAAATGCGAGTGCGCAAAAACGCGAGTGCGCAAAAAGGCGAGTGCGCAAAAAGGCGAGTGCGCAAAAAGGCGAATGCGTAAAAAAGGCGAATGCGTAAAAAAGGCGAGTGCGCAAAAAAAGGAGAGTGCGTAAAAGGCGAGTGCGTAAAAGGCGAGTGCGCAAACAGCGAATGTGCAAAAAGCGGGCGTGCAAAAAGCGAGCGTGCAAAAAGCGAGCGTGCAAAAAGCGAGCGTGCAAAAAGCGAGCGTGCAAAAAGCGAGCGTGCAAAAAGCGAGCGTGCAAAAAGCGAGCGTGCAAAAAGCGAGCGTGCAAAAGGCGAGTGTGCGAAAGGCGAGTGTGCAAAAGGCAAGTGTGCAAACGGCGAGTGTGCATAAGGCGAATGTGCACAAGGCGAATGTGCACACGGCGAATGTGCGAACGGCAAGTGTGAAAACGGCGAGTGTGAAAACGGCGAGTGTGAAAGCGGTGATTGTGAAAGCGGTGAGTGTGAAAGCGGTGAGTGTGAAAGCGGTGAGTGTGAAAGTAGTGAGTGTGAAAGCGGTGAGTGTGAAAGCGGTGAGTGTGAAAACGGTGGTTGTAATGAATGTACATGGGAAAAATATGTGTGGAAAAAACATTAGGTGAAAAAAATGTGGGTGAATAAATGTGGGTAAACAAGAAGGTGTGCAGGAAAATGGAAGGTGGGAATAATGGACGGTGGGAAAAACGAGGGTGAGGAAAACAGTGCGTGGGAATGGCAACAAAAACGCATGAAAAAATTATTGTAAGTGAAAATATGACCACAAGAGCGGAAAAAAAAATGAAAACACAATTGACCATACGTGACATATGATATTAGTTCAGACGAGCAGATAACGATGCCTACTGTACTAATTCAAGCATGACCCCAATGCAAGCCGATACAGGCCTCCTGACGAGCCACTCGAAATTAAAACAACATCGAGTGCGTTTGACACGCACCATTTGGATGACTGACATGCACCATCGCCCATCCAAACAACCTACAGTCGACAAAACGAGGTAACAAGAAAATGTCAGAAAGCGGGACCAAACAGCTTCACTGGAGGAACGAGCAAGGAATAACAGAACACCTTACGCAGTACGGAGACATGATCCGATGTCAGCGATGGACTGGCACGGAAAACATCGCACCGTGAGAATATGAGGGCGGTGTTTCTGTTTGCTTGGGTCAACAGTCCAGCAACCTTAGGGAGATCATTAAAGCCTGTTGCTGAGCCATGACGATACCAAAATGTTCACCAATACCGACCGATACTCAATGTATTCCTGATACTAATACTGCCGCTACCTGGAAATATCCAATATTTTCACATGCACTTAGACTTTTCGAATATTTTTATACCCACAATTCTTATGAGATGTCCATAAAAAAATTTCTAGCGAAGCTCCTTTGAAGGTTGCAAGTACTAAAACTGCTCAACTTATGTGACTAAATTGCAGCAGCTGCAGAGCGAGTGTACACATACAGACACAAAACTGAATCCCCCAGGAAGAGGGGGGGGGGGGGGGGGGGGGGGGGGGCGACGGACAGGCGCACTTAACACTCCTTCCATAAACTCTCACTTGAACAACTTAGCCCTTCTTACCCCGCAACACACACTATGGATCATGAATTGGGTCAGAGGTCAGTGTCAGCAGCAGGGCCTGGCAGTGTGACTGGTTCCCTCTTGCTGCGTCATCGTGACCCTTCTCCTCTCCCCCTCCAGCATCATCTCGTTTCCCAACGAGATACAAAGATCGAGAAAGCACACGAGGTCAGCGTTAAAAATCATCCATTCATAACCATTCTCCACTGAAGTCAATCCATCGCACGCTCTCTCGCTACCTCTCCACTAGAGTCTCTCCTTCCTAACGCCTGCTTCACGCCACCCTCGCGGCCAACGTATACTCACACTCACCTCTGCGCTCACCATTCCTTCATCATCCATCCGCACCAGAAGCCCGAACCACATAGTGGCTACACTATATGGTTCGGACTTATGACTAAATGTAATAACTACTACCAGTATTTTTTTATCGTTTTAGGCTTGGCTTATAGACCTAAATTTGTTCGTGGAACTGTCATTTATCCGCGTTTCATTATGCAAACAGATGGATGCACGTATCAATAGATTGCGTATACAGTTATATCAACTGACCCCTCATCCGAGTAATGCAGGGGCCCATGTGAGGCTGGCCCTACAGATTCAACAGTTTTCACAGTAGCGATGGAGCGGCCACCATAACAATGCCTTCTATTGACCCCTCATCCGAGTAATGCAGGGGTCCATGTGAGGCAGCCCTACAGATTCAACAGTTTTCACAGTAGCGATAGAGCGGCCACCCTAACAAAGCCTTCTATTGCCCCTCATCCGAGTAATGCCCGGGCCCGTGTGAGGCTGGCCCTACAAATTCAACAGTCTTCACAGTAACGATGCAGCGGCCACCCTAACTAAGAATGCGTCGGGGATATCAGGAGTAACAAGGCCCTGACCAGTTTTCATCAAGGGAGGAGAAGTTTTCTTTCCTCCAACGGACTAACAAAGCCGACTATCGACACGGTCATTATGCTTTCTTCTACCTAACTCTGGATACCAAGGGAAAAGGCAGCCGACTCACCCCTTCCCCTGGCTAAGCCCTTAGAGTTTCAGAGACATTCATCAGGAGTGCAAGAAAATAGCCAAACCGATCTTGGTTTATGGGTAAAAAACTTGATCCTGATTTTGATTAATCAATTTTCCCAATATATCTATCATAGGAGTGCTTACATACTTGACGATCCTATGCGGTCCTGTCGCTGTCACGTGCGGCGCCATGCATTGGCGAACACAGACTCAACTCAATAAACAAACTTGTAAACTAAAAACAAATCAAGAGTGGACAGTGAAGAAACTAATTCTTGGACATTTCTGAATAGTTGATCCACTAAATTACGAGTATAATGCGTTCAAATAATACAGGTTGCATTTATTCCCATTTATTGATCGATTTACTACGAACTGCGTTAAATTACGGTGAATAAGTAAATTAGGTGAGGATTTTTTCCGTCTACTATCATTGGACACATCGAATATTTTTCCACTTCTACAATATTTGTATCCCCACTTCTGTATTAGGTATTGCAGGGTCTCGTTCATAGACCCTCGCCTACCCCAAGAATATATAGTCACTGACTCTTCTGAGCATAAGGCAAGGAGGCGTGGCGGCAAGAGACAACGGTGGGAGAGTCATCTGATAGCGCCCTGCCAAATGGTGGTAATACGAGAGAGGCAAGAAGTAGCAGAAGAAAGAGATAGGGAGAGAGAGAGAGAGAGTGGGCGCACGATCGAGTATCAGGCGAGAAGTGGCGGGTGGGAAAAGGAGTGAACCCTTGGCTGTTTCCTGTAGATAAACGAGCCGCCAACGACTCTCATTCGGTGCAGCGGTCACGTGCTGCACCAAAATCAAGCTATGCAATGAGGGCTCTTTGCAGAAATTGCAACTTTGGCAAGAGCTCTTGGCAAACCTTATAATTTTGGCAGGAGCTCTTGCCAGACCTTGCATCATCGACAAGGCCGCTTGGCAGACCACGTATCTTTGGCAAGGCGACTTGGCAGACTTAGTACCTTTGGCAGGACATTTTGGCATATCTTGTAACTTTGGCAAGAGCTCTTGGCAGATCTTGTAACTTTTGGCAAGAGCTCTTGACAGATTTTGTAATTTTGGCAGAAGATCTTAGCCAGACTTGTAATTTTGACAAGCGCTCTTGACAGACCTTAACAAGTGTGCATGTGACAACAGTGTCAAGATGTCAATTCCAAGTGGTAAATGAATAATATCAATAGAAAAGACAAAAGATTGGCGTCCGACGCAGATCAAACAATGACAATATCAGCAATAACATCATTTTCATTATTTCCCTTTCATCATTTGCCACACAGAGTGAACGCAAGAGCTCGACTCCATCATTAGCAAGCGCCTAAATAATACACTACTGAATCAGTACCAATATATGCTTATATTGCCGCACTCTCCCCTCGACCAGACCATGAAACAACCCCCCAGCACTGCCCTCCCTTACCTAAACTGCTGTCCCATGCCTCCCCCCCCCCCCCCTACTGGCTAGCTGCCCCGGGGCTACCCCGAGCTGCGCACTATCGTCAAGGCGCAGCTATCTCCCAACGTGTATCCTCTGAACAGCAAGGCGAGCCTTACTGTGAGGAGATAGTGAATTAGTGACAACCCTCCTGCGCTGACAGTGGGGAGGTAGATGAGGGGGCATGGCTATGGATGTTTTAGGAGTGATAGCAAAAGCTGGCTAACAACGAATTGAGATTCATACAAAATACCCTGAATAAATGTGAACACCCTCCAAAAGTTTTCATATCATTTGCAATATTGCTTTGTAAAAGTACAGAGGATGGAAGGCCTTACACATCAAACTGAATACTTCTAAACGTGCACCATTAAAATCTATTATGCCAACAGAATTTGAAATAAAGTAGTAGAAACATACTATGTACAAACATACATATGTATATTATACACGTAGACTACTGCAATACACAAACAGTGTATCAGAAAACACAAGAAGCATAATATTTCGACATAACGGCTACATTGTTCTGACGACACCTTCGCATATTCTTGGAGCAGAGGACACCAGATACGGGAACGTGTCTCTCATTCCTGTGGAGGGTCGCTTTGGAAGGCGCCTCATTCGGGGCTAGATATAAATGAATGTACAAGGAAAAACTAAAATTACGATTAAAAATAATAAATGAGTTTTGTTGACACTGGAAACTCGGGTGAAGCAGCGGAAGAGAAATCAGTTCATGGTTAATCAAAGACATTGAACCATTAACCGAAAACAGAATATCGGCCGACACCGATACTCCAATTCCAATACTACTATACTTTCCGTATGGTATTTCATCAAACGTACAATTCATTAATAAAAGTTATTTGTTTTTCATATGGTATTTAATCAAACTTATAATACCAGTAATTAAACTGATGTTTTCTTTTTAGTATGGAATTTATTCAAACTTAAAATAACACTAATTTAAGTCATAATTTTTTTTTTGCTATTGCTCATTACACAAAATTATCTGCCCTTGAAATTACTGTGAGACAATTCAATCCCTAACTATTAAAAAATAACGCCCGATAAAAGAAATATTTCCAATCAGATGTCGATTTATGTCAAAAAAATATATAAATAAACTCCTAAAAGTATCGGAGGTATCGGCCAATTCTTCCCCGGTACCGAAACAACAGAATGAGATCACCTCTAAACGAACGGTACTTCCCCAACTACCAAGGGTCTCCCTCTCTTTGGGTGCCCTTTAAATGAAGGGGGGGGGGGCCTTATTAAATAGAGGGAGGAGGCATCATCACTACCAACTTGACATCGCTCGCCACAGCGGAACGATCGTCCCACAACATCGCCTCTTACATAACAAAACAAAAGCTTTAAATTGAGGTAAAGCATGCCAGTGTCACTTCAAAACTGTATCACCGTCTGGATATATTTCAAGTTTTGTGAAAAATCACCCAAACAATTTGATACTTTTGAAAAAGCACCTTCCGAACATATTGAAATATTTCGGAAAAATCACCTTCTGAAAAAACGTCAATATATTAGAAAAAATTCCCTCCAGAACAAATTTTGATATTTTTTTAAAATTACCTTCTGAACAAATTTGAATATAAAAATCACTTTCTGAACATATGTAAATATTTTTAAAAGATCACCGTCTGAACAAATTTCAATATTTATGGGAACAAAAAAAAAACACATTCTGAACAAATTGTTATCATTTTGAAAAATCACTATCTGAACAATTTTTTTTTTTAATAATCTCCTTCAGTACAAATTGTAATCTTTTTGAAAAATCACCTCCTGAACAAGCTTTAATCTTTTTGATAAATCACCTTCTGAGCTGATTTAAATATTTTAGAAAAACCACCTTCTGAACAAATTTAATCTTTTTGAAAATTACCTCCTGAACAAGTTTTAGTTTTCAAAATTCCTAAGATCATTTTACTGCGACAGCCCGCAATAGCATCTGAGAGTGGCGTGGCATGGCATGATCGCTTCAGAACTGCAAGAGAAGACCCGATCACCTCTGTTTGAAAATTGTAATTCCTACCAAAGCGTTAATATAACAAATGATCATTCATCAGATTGTACTACCCGAAAGCGCATGAACGATGTATTGTAGAGGACCCGAGTTCAAAGTTTCGCCTGAATAAAATCATTTGATTGCAGAAATAACGGTACACATTAATTTCTAATCACTTATCGCATATGTTGATAGCTTCAAAACTATACAAGAGACCTAATAATAGTTATATTTACGCCGAAAACTCTTGTCATTGTGAAGCAAAAATAATAGTTCTTGAATTGTAGTACTACAAAAAATAGGTGTTTAGCATGTCATGTGAGATTCAGAACTGCAGAAGGCCAGATTCTAGTATAAAATTTCATTACAAAAAATTATTATTTCCAAAATTCGACTATAAAACCAATTATCCGCAGGATGATTGGTCTTAGAGTCGAAAACCTAACGAATGGTACACGACCAAACATTTAACGAATGGTACATCACCGAAAACCTAACGAATGGTACATCACCGAAAACCTAACGAATGGTACATCACCGAAAACCTAACGAATGGTACATCACCGAAAACCTAACGAATGGTACATCACCGAAAACCTACCGAATGGTACATCACCGAAAACCTAACGGATGGTACATCACCGAAAACCTAACGAATGGTAGATCACCGAAAACCTAATGAATCGTACATCACCGAAAACCTAACGAATGGTAACGCCCCTCCTCATTCTGCTGAAGGAACAGCAGCTTTGTCTACAACAATACGTCCCACTGCTTAGGCTGGCAGACATAATTCCACTAGATTGAGATTATTATTACGGCGCTTATTATTATTAACATGGAGTCTATTTTCCTTTCAATTCGTTCAAATGTAAACCTAAACTTCATCATTTAAATCGTCAGTTAATCTTAAATTCATAACGAATGTCATTTAGTTGTTTCCTTGTTATTTTAATTGCATAATAAATATATTGACAATGAAGTTGAAGAACTGAATGGAAGTCACGAATGACGGCGAATAGCGAGCGCAAGATAATTCCAATTACTGAAGTGGAAAGACCGACCCATTAATGTCCTTCTCGCTTATAAGAGCGACCGCTCACAGCACACTTTCTCTTTGGCTGATGAATATCTGACGACATGAAGAGACACTCTTCCAGATGACACAAGACAACGTTGGAACATCTTGGCATACGTAGAATAACCTAGCAGCTGGAGAAGAAACAAAGAGAGGAGTTATATTTTAGTGATCATCTTCTGCGGATTCTTTTCATTTGGACGGGAAAGAATCATAACGACGTTAATTGCGGCCACAAATTGCAGCAATACATCCCGAGTTTCACCAGCGGGTAATGATTCACCAACCAGCGGGTAATGATTCACCAACCAGCGGGTAATGATTCACCAACCAGCGGGTAATGATTCACCAACCAGCGGGTAATGATTCACCAACCAGCGGGTAATGATTCACCAGCTGGTAATGATTCACCAGCGGGTAATGATTCACCAGCGGGTGATGATTCACCAGCGGGTAATGATTCACCAGCGAGTAATGATTCACCAGCGGGTAATGATTCACCAGCGGGTATGATTCACCAGCGGGTAATGATTCACCAGCGGGGTATGATTCACCAGCGGGTGATGTTGCCCATGCACATCAAAAAAGACAGAAGGTTCAGGTGACTTTGACAAGATGCTGCTCGACTCTTTGTATTGTTAGAGCTGGCAACATTTTCTATTCTGATGAAGCCGAACACCAAGCACATAGGTGTCTACCAGGCTCTACCACGCACATAGGGTCTACCAGGCTCTACCACGCACATAGGGGTCTACCAGGCCATACCACGCACATAGGGGTCTACCAGGCTCTACCACGCACATAGGGGCCTACCAGGCTCTACCACGCACATAGGGGTCTACCAGGCTTTACCAAGCACATAGGGGCCTACCAGGCTCTACCACGCACATAAGGGTCTACCAGGCTCTACCAAGCACATAGGGGCCTACCAGGCTCTACCGCGCACATAGGGGTCTACCAGGCTCTACCACGCACATAGGGGGTCGACCAGGCACTACCAAGCACATAGGGGCCTACTAGGCTCTACCATGCACATAGGGGTCTACCAGGCTCTACCATGCACATAGAGGTCTACCAGGCTCTACCATGCACATAGTGGTCTACCAGGCTCTACCACGCACATAGGGGTCTACCAGGCTCTACCAAGCACATAGGGGCCTACCAGGCTCTACCACGCACAAAGGGGTCTACCAGGCTCTACCACGCACATAGGGGTCTACCAGGCTCTACCAAGCACATAGGGGCCTACCAGGCTCTACCACGCACATAGGGGTATACCAGGCTCTACCAAGCACAACGGGGTCTACCAGGCTCTACCAAGCACATAGTGGTCTACCAGGCTCTACCAAGCATATAGGGGTCTACCAGTCCACACCATACACGAAGGGGTCTACCAGGCTCTACCATGCACAACGGGGTCAACCAGTCCTCACCATGCACAACGGGGTCAACCAGTCCCTACCATGCACGAAGGGGTCGGTCAGGCTCTTACCATGCTCAACGGGGTTAACCAGTCCCTACCAAGCACATAGGGGTTGGCCAGTCCGTGCCATGCACAAAGGGGTCAACCAGTCCCTACCATGCACGAAGGGGTCAACCAGTCCCTACCTGCACGAAGAGATCGACCAGTCCGTACCATGCACGAAGGGGTCAACCAGGCTCTACCATGCACGAAGGAGTCAACCAGTCCCTACCATGCACGAAGGGGTCGGCCAGTCCCTACCATGCACGAAGGGGTCAACCAGTCCCTACCATGCACGAAGGGGTCGGCCAGTCCCTACCATGCACGAAGGGGTCAACAAGTCCCAAACAAGCGCAAAGAGGTCAACCAGTCCCTACCATGCACGAAGGGGTCTACCAGTCCCTACCGTGCCAAAGGGGTCTAACAGGACCTATCATGCCAAAGGAGTCTAACAGGACCTACCATGTCAAAAGGGTCTACCAGGACCTACCATGCCAAACGGGTCTACCAGGCTCTACCATGCACAAAGGGGTCTACCATATCGTGGAAAATGGTGTTCGGCATTGACCCCATACGGTTAAATTAGTGCCAGGACCTGGCACTGGCACGGTAAATAAGGTGCCCGGCATTGGTACCTGCTCGTTGTATTTTGTTTTTCGAGGAATGAAACTGTACAATCTCAGATCAACACCGTGTGTGTTGCTGTGGTCGGTGACTTATCTTCAGGTGCTTGTTTGAGTTGTTTCGATAATCCTTGTTAAATGTTATTTCCTTCAACAAACTTTTCCTTTCTCGATCAATCAAAACAGTAAATACACCGACAAAAGACGCTATCTTAGTCGTTCTACTTCAGAACTTACCTCCTTCTATTAAAAGGCAACCCAGTTTGGGCCAAAAGGCCTGTTGTTGTCTTCATACACTTGTAAACACTTGTAAACCAGTCCCTACCATGTCAAAGGGGTCTACCAGTCCCTACCATGCCAAAGGGGTCTACCAGTCCCTACCATGCACAAAAGGGTCTACCAGGCCCTAACATGCCAAAGGGGGCTGCCAGACCCTACCATGTCAAAGGGGTCTACCAGGCTCTACCATTTCAAAGGGGTCTACCAGGCTCTGCCATGTACAAAAGGGTCTACCAGGCATTAACATGCTAAAGGGGTCTACCAGGCTCTACCATGTCAAAGGGGTCTACCAGACCCTACCATGCTCAAAGGAGTCTACCAGACCCTACCATGCACTAAGGGGTCTGCCAGACCCTACCATGCACAAAAGGGTCTACCAGACCCTACCATGCACAAGGGGGTCTACCAGACCCTACCATGCACAATGGGGTCTACCAGGCCCTAAAACAACGCTTTCGAGACGTAATAGTGGAAGTTATTATTGAAACAAAAAATTCTTGCACCCAAAGGGCGTTGAAGATTTTGACGTGGTTCAGTTTCCACTGGCTACGAACACAACAGAAGATACAAAACTAATCCTATTCCATTTGGGTAAATGAGCAAAATTGCCCTTCAATCGAAAACTCATCACACTCAGATTGTCAGGTTTTATTCGGATAATTGTCAGGTGTTACCCAGTTGATTGTCAGGTTTTATTCGGATGATCGTCAGGTGTTACCCAGTTGATTGTCAGGTCTTTATTCGGATAATTGTCAGGTGTTACCCAGTTGATTGTCAGGTTTTATTCGGATAATTGTCAGGTGTTACCCAGTTGATTGTCAGGTCTTTATTCGGATAATTGTCAGGTGTTACCCAGTTGATTGTCAGGTTTTATTCGGATAATTGTCAGGTGTTACCCAGTTGATTGTCAGATTTTATTCAAATAATTGTCAGGTGTTACCCAGATGATTGTCAATTGTTATCCAGTGATCGGCATATTTTAAACATATGATGATCATGCTTTACCCAGATAATAGTCACGTTTTACCCAGATAATGGACGAATTTTATTCAGATAATAGCCAGGTTTTATTCAGATATTAGCCAGGTTTTATTCAAATAATAGCCAGGTTTTATTCAGATATTAGCCAGGTTTCATTCAGATAATAGCCAGGTTTTATTCAGATAATGGCCAGGTTTCATTCAGATAATGGCCAGGTTTTATTCAGATAATGGCCAGGTTTCATTCAGATAATGGCCATGTGTTAGCCTGACGATATATTCAGGTTGCACCACGTGACTGTTTCACTCAAATCCTTAAAAACCAAAACACACCTTCGCATTAATGTCTTTACCCTGCCCTGTAATTTGTTCATTGAATTATCGTTCACAAACACCGACTGGTGGAGGAACAAAGACTCGTGGCGCAGACGATAAACATTTCCTCAAAGTGAAGCAAGCAACCGCTTGCGCAATTGCAGTGACGTCACACAGCCAGAACCAGCTGCTGCTGCTGCTGCTGCTCAGGGTGTGAAATTGTTTCATGGGATAAGTACAACAAAAACAACCGTTGAAAACAACACCCACCACTGCCTGTGAGCACACATGACAGCTGCAGCTATATTCAAGATGGCGCATCTCAGACGCGCAGAAGAGACAATACGTGTCAATGATCGAACAGATACAGACACTAGGCTAAATCCCCCAGGAAGGGGGAGTGGCCGACGGCAAGGCGCACCTCACACTCCTCACCAACACGTGTCACAATTCAGCTCTTTTGAGCTAAAGGGTCCGGCCGGACTACCCCGTCACACACACTCTGGGTCATGCGTGCGGTCTGAGGTCAGTGTCAGCAGTAGGGCCCGACAGTGTGACTGGTTTACCCCTGCCCACACCCACGGCCATCCCGTTTCTCAACGAGATGGCAAGAGCAGGAAAAGACGTCAGGGCAGCGACAAAAAAAAATCATCCGTTCACAACAATTCTTCACTCATGCCTATTCAACGCTCTCTCTCGCTGTCTCCTCACTCAGGTCGCTCCTTCATAACGCATGCGTCACCCCATTCATCACCCAAACTACGGTCTACCTCTAGGCCTACGTCAACTCACCTCAGACTTCATCGCCCTAATCACCAATCTCCCTTCATCCATCTTCACCAAATGTCCGAACCATCTCAGAACACGCGAAACTTCTTCACCATCCCGTTCTAAATATTACAACGTCGTTATTGATCCTGTCTATAGGCGTCCTCCCAGCCATGCCCTTAAATATTTCTCCCGGCGTCACTCCAGCCATGCCCCTTGAATATTTCTCCCGGCGTCACTCCAGCCATGCCCCTTGAATATTTCTCCCCGGCGTCACTCCAGCCATGCCCTTAAATATTTCTCCCGGCGTCACTCCAGCCATGCCCCTTGAATATATCTCCCCGGTGTCACTCCAGCCATGCCCCTTGAATATT